>JAUPTC010000534.1:0-45258 GCA_030762895.1 Sophora flavescens
TCATCTTCTCGATATGATAATTCATTATCAGTCTTTAAACCATCATTGAACTTAACATGAACAGATTCTTCATTAACAAAGGTTTTGGAATTGTAAATTCTAAATGCTTTAGACATTTTAGAATATCCTACAAAAATACCTTTATCTACTTTGGAATCAAACTTTCCAAGTTGATCCTTAGTATTCAGAATGAATCATTCACATCCAAATGCATGAAAATAAGATATGTTGGGACCTTTACTTTTCCACAATTCATAAGGAGTCTTCTTTAGAAAAGGCCTAATAAGTATTTTGTTTTGTACACAACAAGCAGTGTTTCACATTCGCCCATAAGTACTTAGGGATATTATTCTCATTGAGCATAGATCTAACCATCTCTTACAGAGATATGTTCTTTCTCTCAACCACTCCATTTTGTTATGGAGTTCTAGGTGCAGAGAAATATTGAGAGATCCCATTCTTCTCACAGAGATGTCTAAACTGCTCATTTTAAAATTCTCTCCCATGATCACTTCTAAGGGTAGAGATACAAAAACCCTGTTCATTTTATACTCTTTTTCAGAATATTGAGAAAGCCTTAAAAGACTCATCCTTGTGGGTTAAGAAGAGTACCCATGTAAATCTAGAATAGTCATCAACTATGACAAATCTATATTTTCTTCCCGGCCAGGCTAGCAACACTAACTGGTCCAAACAGATTCATGTGTAACAACTGAAGAGGTCTAGAGGTTGATACTTGGTTTTTAGATTTGAAACTTGATTTTATCTGTTTACCTCTCTGACATGCATCACACAAGACATCTTTCTTAAAACTAATATCAGATAATCCTCTCACAAGGTTATCCTTTTTCAGTTTAGAAATTAGTTTCATACTAGCATGTCCTAGTTTCTTATGCCATAACCAACTTTCATCCTCCTTAGACATCAGACAGGTTATACTTTGATATGAGAAATTAGTCAGTTCAATCTTATACAGATTTTATTACCTTTTAGATGAAAAGAGGGTTTTGCCATTGCAGTCTTTAACTACACATAAATCCTTAGTAAAGGAGACATCAAATCCCTTTGTCACATAATTGACTTATGCTAAGTAAATTGTTCTTAATCCTTCAACCATAAGAACATTAGATATAGAGGGAAAATAAGGTTTACCACCAATAGTACCAATGCCTATAACCTTCCCTTTCTGATTGCCTCCAAATGTAACATATCCTCCTTTCTTAAGTTGGAGGTCTAGGAATATAGACCTTTCTCCTGCCATGTGCATGAGCAACCCTTTGTCCCGGTACCAACATCGGTGTTTTCTTTGTACTATTAAGGACATTTGCAAAAGAAATTATTTGATCTTTAGGTACCCCTAGTTTTTCGGGTCCTTTTCTGTTAGTTCTAGGAGTCTGTGAAGACTTCATTCTCTTCTTATGGATACACTTAGACATAACATGTCCAGTTTTACCACAGAAGTTACAGACAGGTATGGATTTAATTATTTTTGACTTAATAGATACATTTGAAGTTTTAGTTGATACCTTATGACGTGTCTGATGGACATATTCAATACCTTATTTGTTAAGGGAGTGTCTCTCGATGACCAAATTGCTTGTTCGATTATCTCTGCCATTAACAAATTTGGCAAGATCAAAGTGAGCTCTTCCACTTTCTGTTGAAGTTTTTAAACTTCTTTAGATTGTGATGATTCACTTGAGATCTTAGCTTTATCAGACTTTTCAGTCTTTAGCTCATTGTTTTCCTTGGCCAGCTTATCACACTCTTGAGATTTCTCGCTTATGCTCACTGATGAGCTTTACATACTCTCTGAGCAACAGATTCTCCTTCCTCCATGACAAACAGTTCATACTTTCTGACAAGTATGGCAATTTTTGAATCTTTAACTTTGGCTATTCCTTTATGATCATCACGAGTGGCATGTACATCGTCCACCTGTGTTTCCTCAATTATATTAGGCATGTTTGTTGAAAAAGAAAGAGTCTCGGGAATATCAAGAGTTGAATCTTGATTTTCATCACTACCATTATACATGCTTTTTCCTTGGAGAACCATAGGCAACCTTTTGTTAGAAGGATCAATGATGTAGAACACTTGTTTTTCTTGGGAAGCCATTATGAAAGGCTCATTTGTATGACCTAACTTGCAAAGGTCTACCAATGTAAACCCCCATTCCTCGATTTGTACACCACCTTTACTATCAACCCACTTACATTTAAAAACCGGCATCGTAAGCTTAGTGTAATTGAGCACCCAAATCTCTTCAATGACTCCAAAGTAACGTATCGGTGCTTTAACGAGTTTTGTGTCCTTTGAACAAGAGAAGTGCATTGCTTCGGCCACGATCATAACCCCACTATTTTGCATGGTACTCTTGTTATCTTGTTCCTTGCATAAAAGGAAAAGTTATCAATGTCGTATCCGCTCCAACATATGACATCAAAGCTAGGCCCACGTGCTAACCATATTACCTCGTCGGAAAGCTGTACTATCATCCCTCAGGATTTCATCTTTAAACCTTTTTAAGAAAGTCTTGTTATGCTTGTTCAACAACCACTTTTCGTTCATTCGAGGGTTTTCTCCCTTGACTTTTATTTTATGTTCACAAAAGTAAGGTTGAACAAAATCGATGTTGTTCAATACATACAAATGTGCTTGCAACACTTCCTCCCGACCCTTGCT
Source organism: Sophora flavescens (assembly GCA_030762895.1). Classification (NCBI taxonomy): domain Eukaryota; kingdom Viridiplantae; phylum Streptophyta; class Magnoliopsida; order Fabales; family Fabaceae; genus Sophora; species Sophora flavescens. The sequence continues at coordinate 2,686 of JAUPTC010000534.1, forward strand.
ATTAATTGTTAAACCATGTGTACCTTTACCTTGACATCTTCTCTTATCATGATGAGGCTTAGGAACCCCTACAGGATCCGTGTTATGAAGGTAGTCTGAACAAAACTCAATAGCTTCTTCTACAACATACCTTTGAACAATAGATGCTTCAGGACGATGTGGATTCGTCACCTACCCTTTCAAGATCTTCCTGTAGCGCTCAACTGGGTACATCCATCTCAGAAAAACAGGCCCACATAATCTAACCTCCCTCACCAAATGAACAATTAAGTGAACCATGATGTTGAAAAAGGAATGAGGGAAATACATCTCCAATTGGCACAAGATTGTAGCAGTCTCAACTTCCAACTCATCCAACTTATGGGGGTCAACGACTTTGTTACATATAGAATTGAAGAATGAACACAACTGAGTAATGGTATGTCTCACATTTTTTGGAGCAATACCATGAATAACAACGGGCAGAAGTTGTTGCATCAAGATGTGGCAATCATGAGACTTTAATCCAACCAATTTGAGATCACCAGAGACAAGCCTCTTGATATTTGAAGAGTAACCATGTGGAACTTTGATGCCGTGAAGACACTCACAAAAACTTTGTCTCTCTTTTTTGACAAAGTATGACATGCTGGAGGCAAATGTGTCCACTTACCATCCTCAACAACTGGAGCCAACTGCTCTCATATGCCCATAGCAACAAGGTCAAGACGAGCATTCACACCATCATTTGCCTTGCCCTCGAATGTTGAGAAGCATCCTGGTCACACTATCCCACACTTTTTTCTACACATGCATCACATCAATAGTGTCTGAAATCAAGCTTGCGCTACTATGGAAGATCAAAGAATATTGACCTATTCTTCCATATGTTTTTCTCAGCAGTCTTACCCTTCTTTTTGGACTTGAACATTGATGTCCTTTACTTTCTGGTTATCCAGTTATCCAGTGTCTGGCATAGAATTTTGCACATATCTTAAGTTATAAACATCCAAAAATTATAAACTTTATATCGTTGGAAAGCTAACAAAAATATCTACAGCTTTTATGAATATCACAAAATCTGAAACAGGCTTTTAAAGGGTAAAAACTCTGTTAGAAGTTAGATAAACGGTGATCGCCTTTGGAACCTTAACATAATATACGAATTTGCTCATAACTTGAGCTTCAAGAATCCAATTTGGATGAATTGGTGTCTACGGAAAGCTAAGAGACATGGCTACATTTCTTATGAAGAAATCGAGTCAAAATGAGTTTTTGTTTACTATGAAATTTCCATTTGAAGATGAATGTTGAGTTATAGGAAGTCTATTATGCAAAATTTGGCCTAAAACACACAAAACTATATATTTAACTTATTTTGAGCCACTTATGAGATTTTAACAGCTTCAAACTTTAAATATAATAATTCAAATAATCTAATTCCTATCAAATTAAGTAGTAGCCAATTTTTGGGATGTTCCATTTCTCCCATCCTTCAAGAAATTTCGTCTTGAAATTTGCTTACATCTAATGTTGATAATAAAAATAGTATGATAGACCCGACTGATGACCTATTGCCCAAACCACACTAGAAATTATTTAGTACAACCTCTAAGATAACGTATAAATAATGATGATGGATTTAAACAGGTATGTACAAGTCAAGATCCAAAAATACGATAGCGAAACAAAAGTCAAATAAGTAAAATATGTCATGCAAACAATTCAATTACAACACCAAATACATGATTCTGGGCAACATTTAAAACCTAAACAACCAAAATAAAATTATTTTACATGTACACTAACGCTTAACACAATATAGCAAGCATATTCCTTTTATTTGACTTTAATATTATTTCATAGTATATTTTGTGCATATTCTTGCCAACTAAAGATGTTCAGTCTCTAAGGAAATAATATATTCATACATAATCAGAATCATATCATTCATCTAAAAAAACATATCATTCATTCGTGAGGATTATTGCAAAACACATTACGGTAACAATTTTTTTCCTCGAAATCAAACACGTACAATCACATCAAAAGGTGCTAGAATGAGCAAGATGTAACATTGAAAGGATTACAATTATGATTTTGTTCTCATGAAATTGAATCACAACTCTTCATTCACACAAGGCAACTAGTAAAATATGACTCTTAGAATTTATTTAGACGAGTCAACAATAAAGTCATCATGACATATAATACTAAAACAATCATTCAATAGGAAAACGACAACATAAGTCATTTAGAATTTCAAAATCAGAAAGCAAACAGATTATCGATGCCATTTAAGTGAAATTTTCTCACACCAAGGATCAACGATCATTTGTGAACAAGTTTTTTTTTTCCTAAGAATAATATTAACAACATGAATAAAGCTTCAACAAGGTGAACTTCCATGAATTGTTTTGTTATAAAATACTTCTATTTTTTAGAAAACCTCGAAAACATTTTAGAGTACCAATCTACATATCAATGCATTAAAAATGATTTTTTTTAAAAAATTAAAAAACAATTTTTTTCATATATAATCAAAATTGGAGAAGGTGTAGAAAGTTTATAAATTGTCTTCTTTTTTTTTTAGCTAAGTAAAGTCTCGATTTTTCTAACTATGCAAATGAATTTAGACAGCTATGAAATTAAACGGGCATAACACTTACACATATAAGTGTATTACTGTATTTATTTTAATAAAAAATAATTGTTAATTAGTCTAGAAAATTCGTGTAAGTTTTGAACTCGGCTCAAAAAGTTCCAGCACAGACTATTTATTGTAATTAATGACTTATAAAGCTCAAAACTCATTGAAACATTTTGACATTTGTTATCTAAGATTCTTACACATATATGAACAATTCCCAAGGGGCACCATGTTAAAAGATCATGCTGGTATTTTTTTTTTAAAAAAAATTGCGGCGGATTCTATTCCAGCACAACCACAAAAAAATGATATTGTTATCGAGCTTCTTCTTAAAGTGCATATTACAAAATCACCCAGTTACTCTATAATTTTAAACGCTTCATCGTTAGCATATTTTCCTAATGAGGAACTCAAAATATATTCAAAACCAACATACAACCAGTCATAGAAATCTAGAACCACACAACAAGCTCAAGAGGTTCATACTTTGCATACATACATAAACACTTATAATTGATTATAAACACTTAACAATGATTATTGGATGAAACATAAGTCACAACTGGTCAAGTTACTCATCAAGAAGTCAATTAGTCACGGAACAACATGTAACACACATCACAATATCATGTTACCACTATTAGTGAGCATGTGTAAGTGTTAGTTAGACATAGCGATCTTTGAGTCAAGACGATTAGATAGAGGTGGTTACACCTCTCATCTAATAAATAGATGAACCCTATGTAACTAGACTTTAATCAATACGGAATACGAGAATCTTGAGTTTGAGACCCTCTCTCTCTCTCCATGTGATTCTCTTCTTCTTACATGGTATCGGAGCTTAAACGTTCTAGCCATGGCTTGGTGAACGATCCTCCACCACCACTAAAATGGGAGTGTTGAGAAAAAGTATAGACATATAGTGGGGACTGGTTTAGCTCTCCTTGCCCATGCCTCTTTGCCCATGAGGTTTTGGGATCATGCCTTTGTTGGTGTAAGCCCTAGTGGCCAATCTATTTTGAATAGATCATTATTTGTATCATGAACTTAATCATATATTTGATATATGTATAAGGCATTCATTTATTATGTTATTAGTTTATAGCATAATAAAGTCCTTAGAATAAATGAGTTCATTCAATGAGATATTAAGTACGTGACTTAATCGTGAGACCTCATTGAATAATATAATGCTATTCTTAAATATCCATACTCAAGTATTATTTTTAATTAGGATGACAATAATACATAGAGACTATTGTGTGAGGAGACTGATGACCACATTTCACGGGTCATGGATATGTGATATCAAGTCGGCACACATGTATAAATATTAGGAGTAATATTTATATTGGATGACCCACTATGAGAATACTTCATAATAGTTATGTGAGTGTTATAAGTATTCTCATGGCGACTATAGTGAAGTAGTCCTTCGACTTGAAGTCACTACGATTCCTACATGAGGAGTTGTAGGCTTTAATGCGATCAAACGTCACATGTAACAGGGCGATCATAAAGGTAGTTATTGGGCCTGCAATAAATCATGTTGAGGAGTGTGAGTGATGTAGACAAGATTCGTCCCTCCTACATAACAGGGGTAATGTCTTGGGCCCCTCGATAGAGTGAGACGTGAAATATGCGTGGCCACACGGAAGTGGGCCAATATGTGATATTGGGCCCATTTATGATTACACGTCTACTCGAGGATCGAGGAACAAATAATTGAACATAACAAGAATGACACTATTATGCCTTGTGTTCAATTAAGACATATGGACGAAGGGACATTTACACGGTAAATTTTGGTCCCAGTAAGGCTAAAATCGGATCACCGATACTCTCGCTAATTGGGTAGTAATGATGCATTGCTAGATGCTGCTCATTATTTATAATATTTAATATTATAATTAATATTTGATATTATTATAATATTTAATATTATTTCCAACTTAGTGGGAGCATATAAGGTCACACGCATAGAGCAAGCGGGGGCGATTATATTAATTAAATATGATTTAATTAATATGAGGACAATTGGGCTTGTAGTGTACAAAGCCCAATAGGATAACTGATTAGGTTAAAGGAAGCTGCCAACTTATAAATAGAAGTGCTCTCCCCTCTAACCTAGTTTGGTTAATCTGTGTCTCCCCATAGCCGTCAACTAGCACAAGACACATAGCTCAGACGCCCATTTACTCACGTGGGTGAGTAGAGGTGTTTCTCCTTCGTGACCTTTGGTGATCGAAAAGTAAAGCACGCTTCAAGAGGTAAACACTATTTGCCATTTGTGATTCATCTTTGTAATGCGCGATCCATGGGATGATTTTCTTTCGCCTTGAGATTTGATTTTAAAATAGGATAATCTCATGAAAACCCAATAGCCTTTACCACTGCCACCTATCTAATCAATAGAATGCCCGCTCCCATACTCTCTCAAAAGTCACCCTTTGTTGTTTTATACAACACTCAACCTGATTACGGTTTTCTAAAGGTATTTGGATGTGCTTGTTACCCTTGTCTTTGATCCTACAACAAGAACAAGTTGGAATACAGGTCTTGTAAGTGTACTTCTTTGGGTTATTCCTCTTCTCACAAAGGCTACAAATGCCTTTCTAAGGATGGCCGACTTTACATCTCCAAAGATGTTCAGTTTGATGAACATAAGTTTCCCTTTGCTACTATATCAAATCAGTCTCCCTCACCTAGTTCAGATCGGTCCAACCCCATTTTCCCCTGTTCCTCTTACTGTCCTGCCTCCATATCCTAATTGTGCTACTTTCAGTCCTCCACCTGAGTATGTTCCTGTGTCTTCTCCTTCATTATCTCATCCTTATCACTGTCCAACTCAATCCACTAGTCCTAATTCTCCTCATTCCTCTCCACGGTTCTACATCTTTACCTTCCCTACATTCGGGTCTTACCACACAATACCCCGCGTCTCCTTCCTCTCAGTTAGAACCCATCTTAGAGTCTCCAAGCCCCTCTCCACATCCTTGTAATGTTCATCCCATGGTCACTAGGGCTAAGTCTAGAATGTCTATTGTTCTTCTAACACATGTAGAGCCTAACACACCTAAGAAGGCTCTTACACCAACCGTTTTTCGGCTTCGCTCCGCCGCCCACAGCCAACTCACGACCGCCAACCGCCGCCGCGCAGCGGACACACCTCCCTCTCCCGACATTCCTTTTTTCAACGAGTATCCCACACGCCGCCGCGCCACCGCCCGCTGCCGGAATTGCCGGGTCGACCCGGCGGTGTAATTGCGAGCCCTACGGCAACGCAACCGACGGCCGGCGAAGAAGGTTGCGATCGCAATCTCCGTCGGAATAAATCACGCTCGGGATGTTCTCTCGCTCGCTTTCTTCCTATACAAGCATAGGACGAAGCGAGTGTGGAGATTCAGAATCAGCACGTGCGTTCAAATTCCCATTTTTGTACGACAATTCATCCTCCAGAGCGCAACCACCCACAGTCTAGTTTCCTCTACATTGGGGACGGTCGAGCCGAGCAGTGAGCATCGTTCTTGAACCAGGACCAAGCGGGAGCGGTGTAAACCGGTCACCTTATCGTAAACCAATTCTGTTAAGCTATCGGATCGATGCATCGCCCAACCCACGAATTGCGGCCGTTCCGCCGTTGAGTAAAACTTCGATGGGAACCACCCCGCCACGCCCGGCGTATCATCGTCGTCGTCTTCTTAGACGGCGATGGAAGCCACGAGAGGAGGTTTCATTCTCCATCGCTCGGTCAGGAGGATACTTATTATTACGCCCGGTTTAGCGGCATAGTAGTTTCGATAATGGTAGTCCGGCCGGCCGTAGCTCGTGGTTCCTTACTCCAAGAGAACTTCGCGAAGTCTCGGATTTCAGATTCGTCGTCGGATATCGGGAACGTCATGATACCTTCTATTAAACATGCTCCTCAACCGCCGCCGTCAATATCTCCCGGCGCCACCGGGTGATGTCGGGTTATTCTAGAAGGCCGAAATTCTCGGCTCCTACACCAGCACCGAATTTGAGGCATCTTCATTCAAATGAGTCCATGACTTCACTTCACTTCATCCTCCTCCTCCTCCTCCGCCGCCGCCGCCGCCACCCCGAGCAATGCCTCGGGGAAAGACTTGGTCTCCAGCAATTAGCGTGTCGTCATCCACTCCTTCATCAATAAAGCGACAGTGGTCTTGAGTACGCAAGTCAAGAAGGAGCAGCTTCTCGCTTTTGCTTGCAGTAGCAGTGTGAGGTCTTGTTCTTGAGAGAGGGTGGAAGTAGATGACAAACCCAAGTTGAAGGCTTTGCATTGGGATAAAGTTCGTGCAACCTCAGGCCAGTGCCCTTTGTGTGGGACCGATTAAAATCAAGCTCCTTTCAGTAAGTATGATATGATTTTAAATTGTTGTTGCAGTTTAGTAGTTGTTATTAAATTAGTGCGAATAATTGCATGAAAATGTCGTCGATGCAACTATAATTGCGATCACAATGCAGTTGTAGATATAACCAATTTGGATCCATTTGAGCGGTACTGACTCTCTTGACCATTCAAAAACACAATTCATGGATATCGCATGCAGTAGTTGTTAAATTTAATTAACAAAATTGGCTGGAAAGTCTTTGCATCGATGGAGAGATCCGAATTATTATAGTCACAATTATGGTTGTGAATCGTTATTTAAAACCTTGATTTTGAGCTAGTTGAGGTTAGGGCTATGAGTGTGTACTAATATATGTTTATGGTATGGTATGGGATGTATTGTTTATTTGTAGATTAAATGAGGACATGATGGAGAGCCTTTTTGGTTGCAATTCTACAAATTCTGCACCTAAAGAGACTGTTACTAGAAAGTCAGTTCTTCCTCCTGTTGAGCTGGAGAATAGGGTGTTAGACCCAAAGAAATCACAAAACATAGCTATACTATTGAGGGCACTGAATGTGACAAGAGATAAGGTGTCCGAAGCTCTTTTAGATGGTAAGTTGATTTGTTCATTCTTCCCCATTTCTAGATATTAATCAGACTTTAGCCTTTAGTTTGCTTGGAACATGTGTACAAGTGGGTGATATTTATAGTTATTGTTGTGACCCCTACGGGAGCAAGTGGATGTGGTTTTGTTGCATTTCTCAATTTTCTACTAAAATGTTGATTCACGGGTCCATATGCACACAAAGCAAAAACATGCACACAATAACCCTTGGATCTTGGTCACCCGTGTGTGTTAAACTGTCATTAAATTGTTTTTGTTAGATTATTTAATATCATCTACAAGATACTATTTCTAAAAAATGTAAAAAAATTATATTCGATGCAGTTTGTGCTACACAATTGAAGCGTAACAAATATTTCAAAAACACAGTACATACTGCATAGCTCAAGAACTAGAACACAAGTTATTAACAAAATCCGTTTATCTTCTTTTTCTGAGGAAGTAATAAAATTTTCCGTTTCCAACATATGGGACAGTCTACCACCGTAACAATCCTCTTCGCCTACCTACCTTTGGCTTTTGGGCTGTAATATTCAAGCTTCCCTGAAAGCCGTGCACCCTTGTTTTCTGAGCCATGATTGTCACATGATAAAGAAAGATCATACTATTTTTGCTCCAATCCTCTAGTCTATATTGATATAGTCTGTCTTTTATTCCTTAAGTTTACTATTTTTCTTATCCATTTTCTCTAGATTCCGTTTTCAGTGTTCCTTTGTCCTTTGTACTTTCTTCAAATTGGCTATCTAACTTGCATAGTAATAGATGTACTAATCTCTAGTACCTTGATACCTGATATCAACTGTGGATAGACTAGTAACTCCCCCTTATAGCTAGCTTCCTACAGTCCACATGGATCTAATTAGCCATTATTCCAAGAAACACTTTTGAATATATTGATGTCAAAATTCTCAAGTATGGATGTTTTCCATTTTACTCGTTCATTTTCTAATAAAGGTGCCACATTACTTATATGTCATAACTTATGTGTCTCCACCTCAAATGACACAGGGTACGTGTAACTCAGGCGCAAATTCAGAAGAGATAATAAAAATTAAAATCTAAGAGTCTCCTCCAAAATGAAGTTTGCAGTCATATTTAATTTTCAACATTCCATTTTACATTACTTTACTGAATAAGCAATAAATCTGTAAAATATGTGAAATATATGAAGATGGGGTATTTACATCAACTAATATCTTAGGTTGTTTTCCTGACACATCTACTGTTATTTTTTTTACCTTGAACTAATTGCTCATCTGCATCCATCCTTTTCATTTTGCTAACATCATAGGTGGTATTTATCTTTTCTTTTGTCTATTTTTTTTTGTATGACACAGGGAATCCTGAAGGTTTGGGTGCTGAGCTATTAGAAACTCTAGTAAAGATGGCTCCAACTAAGGAGGAAGAGATAAAGCTTAAAAACTATGATGGTGACCTCTCAAAACCTGGGTCTGCAGAAAGATTTCTTAAAACAGTGCTTGATATCCCTTTAGCCTTTAAAAGAGTTGAAGCCATGCTGTATAGAGCTAATTTCGAAGCAGAAGTGAACTACCTTAGGAAGTCTTTTCAAACCCTGGAGGTGTGGCAAGCTTATACCAATCCCTTGTTACCTTTGATATCTTGCTTTCGATTAAATTTTGTTCTTTCTCCTGAGAGACTAACCAATTAACTGTTAATGTTTACCAGGCAGCAAGTGAGGAATTAAAGAACAGCCGGTTATTCCTCAAACTCATTGAAGCTGTTCTTAGGACAGGAAACAGAATGAACGTTGGCACCAATCGTGGCGATGCTAAATCTTTCAAACTGGACACACTCCTAAAACTTGTAGATATAAAGGGAACAGATGGAAAGACCACATTGCTCCACTTTGTGGTCCAAGAGATCATTAGATCTGAAGGTTCAGGTGGTGAATCTGCAAATGAGAATGCTCAGAACCAAATGGCTTCCGAATTCAATGAGGAAGAATTCAGAAAGAAAGGATTGCAGGTTGTAGCTGGACTGAGTAGAGACCTTGGTAATGTCAAAAAGGCAGCAGGAATGGACTCAGATGTCTTAAGCAGTTATGTCAAAAAGCTTGAAATGGGACTTGATAAAGTGAGTTTGGTTTTGCAATATGAAAAGCCAGATATGCAAGAGAATTTCTTTAACTCGACAAAGCTATTTCTGAGAGATGCAGAAGAGAAAATTGGTAGGATCAAGGCTGATGAGAGAAAGAGGCACACCCTTTCAGAATTTTTATGATTGTAAGAGACTTTCTTAATATTTTGGATCAAGTCTGCAAAGAAGTTGGAAGGATGCAGGATAGAACTGTGATTGGTTCAGCCAGATCCTTCAGGATAGCTGCAAGTGCATCATTACCTGTTCTCTACAGGTACCATGCAAGACAAGATAGAAGTTCAGATGAGGAAAGCTCATCCCCTAGTGTTGTGAATATGAAAGAAAGAATAGTCCCTCAGGATAACAATGAAGGTAAATGAATGTTTTAGCAGATTTAAGTTAATTGCCAGCATTCCATCATTAGGTCTATTATGTATAAACTCCAACAGGATTTCTACCAATACCTAGAGTCCCATTCCACAGGTAATAGTGAAGGAGCCGACTTTCCCTGAGAGATTGCACATATGACACTTACAGGCATGATGAGTAGATAACAAGCTGTTGACAGGATCCATACCATGTTTACCACCTACACTCGACTTCATATGAAGCTGAAATGAATTTTTATATGGCAAGTGCATTAGTGCAAGACACGCATCTTTTTGTTTCTTCAACTCCAACACTTATGTCATAGTTAAGATAGGTTTTATTAGATCAGAGTCCCACACATTTTCATATTATAGAATGTTACTATTTTTGTATGTATTTGTTGAATCATTTATTAATAATAAATAGCAGTTTCGCAGCAATTTCTTTATGTATGACTAGCTTTTGAAATCTCGCAGCAGCATCACACTTGTTGCAATGCACAAATACTTGTTCACTGGTGTTTACTTAAAAAATTGATGTTACAGTGAACCAAAAGGGGCATTAAGCATTGATGCCTTAACCATTTAATTAAAAAGGAGTTCTTAAAATTTTGGAATTTTTTTTGTTTGGCTTCTATTGATTGGTATATTTTGGTTTTATTAAAATGGATTGAATACAAGTGAACAGATGACTATAAAATAAATATTGACAACTACCATTACTTTCAGAATGAAATATGATAGATGCCCTTTTAATTGCTCTAATGCTCCATGCTATATTGGACCGTGTATCTAACAATTTTGTATCAATTGATACGATTTGTGCACATCTCGTTACTTTTATAGCAACTACTATCTTTTTTGGGATTTGGATTCTCTTAGATGCAGCCAAAATTTGTGTCCAGTACCATCACGGTAACTTAAGGGCATTGAGAATGTAAATACATTTAACGGTTCGAGATCAACTAATACATGCATCCAATGGTCCACGATATTGGTGGAGAGAGGCTAGCGATATCTAAATTCTCCTTCACGACCAATAATAATGTTTAAGGTTAGCATCTCAATACATCATTCCCTTAAGATTGTACATAATCATTTTCAATCTAAAGATGCTAAAAGAGATAACATTATCCACTGCAAAAATTCCAAAGTTCTACTGTTTTTTTAATATATACCTTTCTAATGTGGTCTTGAAAAATAAACATTGTATTTAATAAAATGGTAAAATGGTGCCTTGATAGTCACTTGTAGTTGGTTGTTGCTACAAGACGATGTCTGCTTTAAGCGAGCTGCAATTGGCATGCCCAGAAATCCAACCAATAAGCAAAAGATCCACTTTGTACTAGAGTGAGTGGTGTTGTGTTTGCAAAGGTTCCCAAGTACTCAACTATTATGATTTGAAATATAATGGCAAAGCGATGTGATCACGAAAACATGGTTATCCATTATGCCCTTAAAAACATCTACTTCCTCCATCTCACGAGAGTTTATCTCATTGAAAACCTGCATCACCAAATCAAACCACATCTGGTAAGGCAGATTCACCATTGCTCTATATGAGCCACATGATTGGCTTGGTTTACACACTTTTTAGTTTTTACCATTATGTAAAATCCCAGTTTATGAGTTCTTTTATTTATCTACCAAAAATATTATTTATACCCCCAGACCACCTGACAACTTGGTTAATGATTATATAAATCTTGGTTTATGATGTCCAAGGGGATAGTTGACAAGTTGGTTAATATTATCCGATTTGTGGTTAACGATGTCCAGTCTTTGATTAATATAATCAAAATCTCAGATGTGCTCTTTATCTAATCTCTACCATATTTTCGAATTTCCAATAGGGTATGTAAACCTTAGACTGTTAAACATCCCCGCTTCCAAAGTTAAACATTGTTCAACACATGAGTGTGAAGAGGAGTTTCTAAGAAAGATTACCTGACAGAAGACAAATGAGTTGAAAATAAGTGTGTTCAATGTTACATCAGCTTTGGGGCCTCTAAGAAAAAAGACCCATTTTCCTACTGATTGAAGAAACCATATCACCACAAACTGATATAGTGATTGTCCTAAGATATTCCTCCACATGACATTGCTGATGAAATTCCCCTTCCTCCCTACTGGTGTATGCTTCATTAAATCATCATTTGGAGGTTCTGTTGCAAGTGCAAGTGCTCCCAGCGTGTCCATTATCATGTTCACCCACAAAAGTTGAACAGCTGTGAGGGGTGCACTTCCTGAAGAGCAAATACATGTGAAGTCATAAGATAAAAAACGGAAAAAGTAGTTAAATTAATCTGTAGGTCCATTAACTATTTGAGAATTTTCAAATAAATCTTTACATTTTAAAAATTTATAATTGGGTCTCTAAATACAGAAAATTTATAATTAAGTCATTTGTGTACTTTTTCGTTAGGATTTTATTAAGTATTTATTAGGGTTCTGTTGAGTGATCTATCATTCGTCATTTGTGGGTCCCTGAACATTTTTAAAAAATTCAAATATATCTCTATATTTTTTAGCAAAATAATAAGCAGCCACTTGCTAACAACAAAAGCTAAAGAGAAACACAGATAAAATGGGGGAAATGTACCGTGCTCAATAAATGGACAGTTAAGAGAAAGCCAAAAGATAACAAGAATATTTATACTCAAATATTGGTCATATCAACCAGCTCTTGATGCTACCAGTCCCACTACTATCTCGAACAGTTTTAGTTTATTAGTTGTTGCCTGGTATAATGCATTTTTAACTTCATGGCAAAGTGACTTGGGATAGAATTTTTTATGACCAACCTCATATAACACATCATAAAATAGGCATAAAAAAGTGATCACAAAATATAACATAGTTTAAAACATGAAGACATGAAATATATGTGTGTGTCAACGAAGAATCTTAGTTAAGAAAACAAGGCTATGAAGCATAGAAACACCCATCTGACCCTAGCTCCCAAGAAACACAAACTCACAGATACTGGAAGTCTGTGATATTTGTGGGAACATTGAAAGATATGTCACATACTCACATGTATTTAAAATGTGGAAGAAGGTATTTAAGAAATGGTGAACTACATAACTTAATATTTTTAATTTTTAAATCTATTTAGATACAATTTTGTAATCTTTGTATGGCTCATCTCTTAAAGTTTCTCATCCCTCTCACATAATTTGAAGGTGTAGATTTATAAGCAAACACCAAAAAAAAAAAGGCCTTTGGCACTTCAGTGAGTCCACGAAGTATCCCACAGTTTAGATCCTTTGGACCAGCTATGGAACTAATATTTGCTCGGGGCCCAGCAGCAACTTAAGGTCCAGCCCCCAACTCAAGGATGTATTCTATGAGAATCGATCCTGAAACCTTCCCCCACCAACTCAACGCTGCTTGCCAACTGAGTTGCACCTATTGGGTTATAGACAACAGATAGTTTATGAGCAAGGTATGTCTACTCTGTGTATAAAACTACCGGTATTGCGATAAGTTGTCGGAATTAGTTGTTAAAACAATACAGCTCCAAAAGTTATTGCATGTTTGTAAAGTAACATGCTCCAAAATGATCTTCACCATGATTTTTGGTTGATTTTAAGTTAATATGTCTACAATTTATGAGTATGCCAAAAATCAATGCTGGAGATCCAGATACATCACCCACCGCCCTCAGATGGTACGGAGATCCCGATCAAATGCTGACGTGCCATCTTGCACTTCACGGTATGGATGGCACATTAGTGACATCTCAAGTGGACCCGAGTTTGACCGAAGACATTCTGACAAGATTTTAATTAATTCTTTTAGATTTGTTTTGCAATTTAGGGATGGGTATCGGGGATCTGATTCCTATACTGTTCATAATTGCTATGCTATCCTTGTTAAGGATAACTCTGGTGGTACAGTTGTTCCTGCTTTTAATGCAATATGTGCTATGGATAATAGCAATATTGCCACGGCTGGGGTGACTCATGACAATAAAGACAGATTCCAGATAGTACGCATGTGGAAGTTTACTTTTGCTGGTGGATGCAAAGAAGGGACCACTGATACTTACAATTATCCCTCAAGGAGTAAAGTTCATTTTAAAAAATATATTAAAATAAATCAACATATGGATTACAAGGAAGCTGCTACAGGATCTTATGCCAATCATCAGAAGAATGCTTGGGTTTTGTATATGTTGGGACAAGATTTCTCATACAACGTGGATGGCCACGTGGATTGTAGATTTACATCAATATTGTAAATATTGAAATAAATAAATTTTTTTATTTGTTGTGTTATTAATACAAGACTAATTATGAATTAACTACCGGAAAAAGGATTATTTATATGAAAGTCAGTCTTGAGCCAATTGTGAAGCAATTAATAATTAAAATAATTTATCATTAATCTCAACATGAAGTACATTATGAGTAGACCACTCATACAAATCAGAATTTAACAGAGTAATCTTATATGATTGGTCTAGATTACCGAGAATAATGGTGGGGATACCCCCCTTAACCATTGTTTTTTTCCTATATTTTTCATTAAGCTGTAAAATCCTTTTGTGCTCCTAATATCTCCTTTTTGCAAGGAAGATATTGAAAAGGAATATCATCTATTACATTATACAAAGCTAATTTATTATAAACACTAAAATCAACCCCCCGCACAATAATAATTGTGTAGTCCATGTGATGTGGCCCAAGTTTGTCTTCCCGGATCTTGATGGTCCTTCAATGATTAAAGTGGTGGGCCTATCTAGTTTGGACTCGGGTTCCTGTTAACTGGAATAACATCAGGGTTACTATTACTTTCGGCCCACTTAGTTGTTAAATGGTCCATAGTTTCATTATGGGCCCATTCTAAGGCAGACCTATCCATATTTAAATAGTTTGTAAATATTGGGCTTACACAGTAAAGTTTATCCTGAGCCCATTGGTTTAATTGGTCAGGAACCCCAATAAAATTTGTCCATCTGGGTTGATAACTTTCAGGGGGGGTGGGACATTTGTAGTCTGCCATGTAGATGAGGTTTCTGAGCTGAGTTGCAAATGTGAAGGGCTGTTCTGATTCACATCTGGAGAGGAAGTCGGACTTGGATGTTGACTCCTTGAGGATAGTTGTCCAGATGGAATCCCTAGACTTCTTAGGACTGCGTCTTGCAGCTCTGAGTAGTCCTCGTTCCTCGAAGACACCCCCCTTGGCGATGTAGTCTGCAACATCAGCATCTCGTCTTGGGATCTGAGTGTTCGGATGATAAACTCCCTATCCATCTGATTCTTCTACGTCGAAGTACCTTGGGTTTCTGATTCAGAACCTTCGTTCTGTCTGGATGAGGCAGTGAAGATGTGGTGTACCATCTTCATGATCTTCTTTGCATACCCTAGCATAAGTAGGGTTATATGAATTTAATATTTGATATAAATAATTAAGTAAGAAAAGTGGTTGTAAGGGGCATTTGGGATAAGTCAAGAAGATTGACTTACCCTGTAGACGGTAGGATGAAGGATTCCTAGGCATTTTGTCCGTACACAAAAATGATGTTTAGAGAGCAGTTTTGGAGAAACTCTATGACTACTGAGTGAGGTTGAGGTGAGGCAACATATAGGTGATCAGATTTAATCTGGACCGTTGATTATCCAACCATTGAAAGCGCGTTCGATCCCCGACAAGTGGCCGACAAAAGTAAATCGAAGTAGGGGAGAGAAAAGTAAAAGCATTTGCTTTTGACCGGGTCGTATGCTTTTGGGAGGACCTCAGCGGAACGAATATAATATTACTCGTTCCGCCGTGGGTCCCACCAAAGCCTTGTCCGACACTCTTTGGTGGGGGGACCTACCAGTTGGGCCCGATACCCCAATGGGGGAATCGGAGGAGGAGGACTCTTTGTTACAAGAAGGCCTATCTTGTTCATGTACTCCTTGGCCCCGATAAGGAGGAATCCGGCTCGAGAAGAGATCCGGATACATCACCCACCGCCCTCGGATGGTACGGAGATCCCTATCAAATGCTTGACGTGCCATCGGCACTTCAGGGTATGGATGGCACATTAGTGACATCTCAAGTGGACCCGAGTTTGACCGAAGACATTCTGACAAGATTTTGATTAATTCTTTTAGATTTGTTTTGCAATTTAGGGATGGGTATTGGGGATCTGATTCCCATACTGTTCATAATTGCTATGCTATCCTTGTTAAGGATAACTCTGGTGGTACAGCTGTTCCTGCTTTTAATACAATATGTGCTATGGATAATAGCAATATTGCCACGGCTGTGGTGACTCATGACAATAAAGACGGATTCCAGATAGTACGCACGTGGAAGTTTACTTTTGCGGGTGGATGCAGAGAAGGGACCACTGATACTTACAATTATCTCTCAAGGAGTAAAGTTGATTTTAAAAAATATATTAAAATAAATCAACGTACGGATTACAAGGAAGCGCTACAGGATCTTATGCAAATCATCAGAAGAATGCTTGGGTTTTGTATATGTTGGGACAAGATTTCCCATACAACGTGGATGGCCACGTGGATTGTAGATTTACATCAACATTGTAAATATTGAAATAAATAAATTTTTTTTATTTATTGTGTTATTAATACAAGACTAATTATGAATTAACTACTGGAAAAAGGATTATTTATATGAAAGTCAGCCTTGACCCAATTGTGAAGCAATTAATAATTAAAATAATTTATCATTAATCTCAACATGAAGTACATTATAAGTAGACCACTCATACAAATCAGAATTTAACAGAGCAATCTTATACGATTGGTCTGGATTACACATAATAATGGTGGGGATACCCCCCTTAACCATTGTTTTTTTCCTATATTTTTCATTAACTGTAAAATCCTTTTGTGCTCCTAATATCTCCTTTTTGCAAGGAAGATATTGAAAAGGAATATCATCTATTACATTATATAAAGCTAATTTATTATAAACACTAAAATCAACCCCCCCCCCCCCCCCAATAGTAATTGCGTAGTCCATGTGATCTGGCCCAAGCTGCCTTCCCGGATCTTGATGGTCCTTCAATGATTAAAGTGGTGGGCCTATCTGGTCTGGACTCGGGTTTCTTTTAATTGGAATAACATGTTAGTATTACTTTCGGCCCACTTAGTTGTTAAATGGTCCATAGTTTCATTATGGGCCCATTCTAAGGCAGACCTATCCACATTTAAATAGTTTGTAAATATTGGGCTTACACAGTAAAGATTATCCTGAGCCCATTGGTTTAATTGGTCAGGAACCCCAATAAAATTTGTCCATCTGGGTTTATAACTTTCATGGGGGGTGGGCCATTTGTAGTCTGCCATGTAGATGAGGTTTCTGAGCTGAGTTCCAATTATGAAGGGCTGTTCTGATTCACATCTGGAGAGGAAGTCGGACTCTGATGTTGACTCCTGGAGGATAGTTGTCCAGATGGAATCCCTAGACTTCTTAGGACTGCGTCTTGCGGTGAGTAGTCCTCGTTCCTCGAAGACACCCCCCTTGGTGATGTAGTCTGCAACATCAGCATCTCGTCTTGGGATCTGAGTGTTCGGATGATAAACTCCCGATCCATCTGATTCTACCACGTCGAAGTACCTTGGTTTTCTGATACAGAACCTTCGTTCTGTCTAGATGAGGCAGTGAAGATGTGGTGTACCATCTTCATGATCTTCTTTGCATACCCTAGCATAGGTAGGGTTATATGAATTTAATATTTGATATAAATAATTAAGTAAGAAAAGTGGTTGTAAGGGGCATTTGGGATAAGTCAGGAAGATTGACTTACCCTGTAGACGGTAGGATGAAGGATTCCTAGGCATTTTGTCCGTACACAAAAATGATGTTTAGAGAGTAGTTTTGGAGAAACTCTATGACTACTGAGTGTGGTGAGGCCGAGACAACTTATAGGTGGTCGATTTAATACGGACCGTTGATTATCCAACCGTTGAAAGCGCGTTGGATCCCAGACAAGTGGTAGACAAAAATAAAGTAACGTAGGAAAGAAGAAAAGTAAAAGCATATGCTTTTGGCCAGGGTCATTGGCTTTTGGGGGGCCCTCGGTGGAGCGAATATAATATTACTCGTTCCGCTGTGGGTCCCACCAAAGCCTTGTCCGACACTCTTTGGTGGGGGGACCTACCAGTTGGGCCTGATACCCCAATTGGGGAATCGGAGGAGGAGGACTACTGTTACAAGAATTCTGACAAGATTTTAATTAATTCTTTTAGATTTGTTTTGCAATTTAGGGATGGGTATCGGGGATCTGATTCCCATACTGTTCATAATTGCTATGCTATCCTTGTTAAGGATAACTCTTGTGGTACAGCTGTTCCTGCTTTTAATGCAATATGTGCTATGGATAATAGCAATATTGCCACTTTATGTGACTCATGACAATAAAGACAGATTCCAGATAGTATGCACGTGGAAGTTTACTTATGCGGGTGGATGCAGAGAAGGGACCACTGATACTTACAATTATCCCTCAAGGAGTAAAGTTGATTTTAAAAAATATATTAACATAAATCAACTTACGGATTACAAGGAAGTGCTACAGGATCTTATGCAAATCATCAGAAGAATGCTTAGGTTTTGTATATGTTGGGACAAGATTTCCCTTACAACGTGGATGGCCACGTGGATTGTAGATTTACATCAATATTGTAAATATTGAAATAAATTAAATATTTTTTTATTTATTGTGTTATTAATACAAGACTAATTATGAATTAACTATTGGAAAAAGGATTATTTATATGAAAGTCAGCCTTGAGCCAATTGCGAAGCAACTAATAATTAAAATAATTTATCATTACTCTCAACATGAAGTACATTATGAGTAGACCACTCATACAAATCAGAATTTAAGAGCAATCTTCTATGATTGGTGCGGATTACCTAGAATAATGGTGGGGATACCCCCTTAACCATTGTTTTTTCCTATATTTTTAATTAACTGTAAAATCCTTTTGTGCTCCTAATATCTGCTTTTTGCAAGGAAAATATTGAAAAGGAATATCATCTATTACATTATATAAAGATAATTTATTATAAACACTAAAATCAACCCCCCCACAATAATAATTGTGTAGTCCATGTGATCTCGGCCCAAGCTGTCTTCCGGATCTTGATGGTCCTTCAATGATTAAAGTGGTGGGCCTATCTTGTCCTGGACTCGGGTTCTGATTAACGGGAATAACGTCATGGTTAGTATTACTTTCGGCCCACTTAGTTGTTAAATGGTCCATAGTTTCATTATGGGCCCATTCTATAATGAACCTATCCATATTTAAATAGTTTGTAAATATTGGGCTTACGGTAAAGATTATCCCCGAGCCCATTGGTTTAATTGGTCGAAACCCAATAAAATTTGTCCATCTGGGTTGATAACTTTCAGGGGGTGGGCCATTTGTAGTCTACCATGTAGATGAGGTTTCTGAGCTGAGTTGCAAATGTGAAGTGTTGTTCTGATTCACATCTGGAGAGGAAGTCGGACTTGGATGTTGACTCCTGGAGGATCATTGTCCAGATGGAATCCCTAGACTTCTTAGGACTGCGTCTTGCAGCTCTGAGTAGTTCTAGTTCCTCGAAGACACCCCCCCTTGGCGGCGTAGTCCGCAACATCGGCATCTCGTCTTGGGATGCGAGTGTTTGGATGATAAACTCCCGATCCATCCGATTACGCCACATCGAAGTACCTTGGGTTTACGATACGAGAACATTCGTTGCATGCGGATGGCTTGATGAAGATGTGGTGTACCATCTTCATGATCTTCTTTGCATACCCTAGCATAAGTAGGGTTATATGAATTTAATATTTGATATAAATAATTAAGTAAGAAAAGTGGTTGTAAGGGGCATTTGGGATAAGTCAGGAAGATTGACTTACCCTGTAGAAGGTAGGATGAAGGATTCCTAGGCATTTTGTCCGTACAAAAAAATGATGTTTAGAGAGCAGTTTTGGAGAAACTCTATGACTCTTGAATGAGGTGAGGTGAAGCAACTTATAGGTGGTCGATTAATGCGGACCAGTTGATTATCCAACCGTTGAAAGCGCGTTGGATCCCAGACAAGTGGCCGACAAGAATAAATTAAAGTAGGAGAGAGAAAAGTAAAAGCATTTGCTTTTGGCCAGATGTCGTAGGCTTTTGGGGGACCTCGGTGGAGCGAATATAATATTACTCGTTCGCTGTGGGTCCCACCAAAGCCTTGTCCAAGACCCTTTGGTGGGGTGGCCCGAGGGCCCACCCGACGTCAAGGAGTATAAATTCGATCTAGAGGATCTGAATGTTCTCGAAGAGGTCATTGGGAGCTAAGTGAATGCAACTTTGTGCGGATGGAGGCTTTTGGGCCAAGATTTCCCATACAACGTGGATGGCTACGTGGATTGTAGATTTACATCAATATTGTAAATATTTAAATAAATAAAATATTTTTTTATTTATTGTGTCATTAATACAAGACTAATTATGAATTAACTCTTGGAAAAAGGATTATTTATATGAAAGTCAACCTTGAGCCAATTGTGAAGCAATTAACAATTAAAATAATTTATCATTAATCTCAACATAAAGTACATTATGAGTAGACCACTCATACAAATCGAGAATTTAACATAGCAATCTTATATGATTGGTCCGGATTACCCGAGAATAATGGTGGGGATACCCCCTTAACCATCTTCATGATCTTCTTTGCATACCCTAGCATAAGTAGGGTTATATGAATTTAATATTTGATATAAATAATTAAGTAAGAAAAGTGGTTGTAAGGGGCATTTGGGATAAGTCAGGAAGATTGACTTACCCTGTAGACGGTAGGATGAAGGATTCCTAGGCATTTTGTCCAGTACACAAAAATGATGTTTCTGAGAGCAGTTTTGGAAAAACTCTATGACTCTTGAGTGAGGTGAGGCAACTTATAGGTGGTCAGATTTAATCTGGACCGTTGATTATCCAACCGTTGAAAGCGCGTTGGATCCCAGACAAGTGATGAAGCAAGAATAAATTAAAGTAGGAGAGAGAAAAGTAAAAGCATTTGCTTTTGACCAGGGTCGTAGGCTTTTGGGGGACCTCGGCGAGCGAATATAATATTACTCGTTCGCTGTGGATCCCACCAAAGCCTTGTCCGACAACCTTTGGTGGGGGGCCGCAGGGCCCACCCAACGTCAAGCATTATAAATTCGATCTTGAGGATCTGAATGTTCTCGAAGAGGTCATTGGGAGCTAAGTGAATGCAATCTTGTGCGGGGACGGAGGCTTTGGGGCCAAGATTTCCGATACAACGTGGATGGCCACGTGGATTGTAGATTTACATCAATATTGTAAATATTGAAATAAATAAAAATTATTTTTTTTATTGTGTCATTATTACAAGACAAATTATGAATTAACTCTTTGGAAAAAGGATTATTTATATGAAAGTCAGCCTTGAGCTAATTGCGAAGTAATTAATAATTAAAATAATTTATCATTAATCTCAACATGAAGTACATTATGAGTAGACCACTCATACAAATCAGAATTTAACAGAGCAATCTTATATGAATGCCCAGAATCTACAAGCTGCAGAAGCCAAAGCTCTGATTGTGTTTCGAAGTCAAAATCCTTCACAATTTGGTGGGGATGCTGATCATGAGAAAGGCGACTTATGGATTCGGGAGTGGAGAAAATTTTTGAACTGGTGGTTACTCCTCGAAGAAACGGTTACTTATCTTGCTTTCCTGCTGATAGGAGATGCGGAGTATTGGTGGAAGGGTGTTCAACAACTTCTTGAAGCTGATCATCAGGAGATTTCCTAGAACATTTTCAGAACTCCATTTATGGATAAGTATTTTCCAGAGAGCGTTAGGATCGAGAAAGAGATGGAATTTCTGGGATTACAACAACAAGACTTGTCTGTGGGAGAGTATGCGGCAAAGTTTGAATCGGTTGCAAAATACTTTCGTTTCTTTCAAGCACAACCCAATGAGAGCTGGAAGTGTGAGAGGTTCGATGCGGGACCGAAATTTTAGATTAAGGAGTTTGTCTTACCTCTGAAACTTCGAACTTTTCAAGCGTTGGTTGAGATGAGTCGGAAGATTGAACAGATGAGGAAAGGAAAAGACAATAAGGGGATTGTTGGAGGACCCTCTCGTTCCAAGAACCAGAATCAGGATCAGAAAGAGGAACGAAATCAGCAGAAGCCTTATTTCCGTCCACCAGGAAATAACCAAAATCAATAACAATATCGTTCTAATTCTTCTGCATCATGGAGTGGAGGCTAGAGGAACCAAAGTCAAGGCCAAGTTAGGAAATGTTACAATTGTGGAGACCCAAAACATGTGTCTAAAACTTGTCCCTTGGGAGGAGTCCAATGTTTCAACTGTGGTCAAGTGGGACACATATCGAAGGAATGCAATGCGCCAAGGCGTGGATCGGGTGTCAATAACACCAATCTTTGTCAAGCCAAAGGCTGCGGGTAGAGTATATAATGTGTGGGGGCTGAGACTTCAAACCATGACGGTAACCTCTTAACTACACTATTTTAATTCGGGTACAATTCATACTTTGTTTTGATGTATTGTGTGTGGATGTGTTGAAATTACTTGTTTACGTGATTATCATGAGGTGATTGTTTCAAATCTCAAGCTGTTCAATTGGTCACTGTGAAATTTTGTATGTTTGGATTGTCATATTTTTTTCGAGATAGACACTTTCTTGACAAAATGAGTTTCTCGATGAGACTTAGTCTAGTCACTTTTACTTTTGGTGAAAGTGACCCGATCTGAAAATTTTGTCGGACAATTGTTATTTTAAATTATCATTTAAGGTTAGGAACTATTCGTTTTGTGAGCTCCTAATCCACTAGGAGTTCTCGTGAAAGAATGAACTTTATTGGAGTCATGGTTGTAAATATGTATTAGCTATGCAGTTTTACACTCACGAACCTATTAAAGAATCTAGTTGCATAATGGACATGCCAGAATTCTTTTCAGATCGACACCGATTTTTTATCTATACACTTTCGTGTGAAAGTAAGACCTTGGTATTAAGGAAATCCTGTTTAGTTTTGAGTCTTGAATTTCGAGGACGAAATTGTTTTAAGAGGGTAGTTTGTAACACCCGGGCTTTTTCTTTGTTTTCTAATATCAGAAATTTATATAATTATGTTTATTTTATTATCTGAGACTTAGAAAAATATTTTAATTATTCCAAAACCATAGTTACACTCTACTTGAAGGTAGAGAGTTATGGTTAAAATTTAGGTTGAAAAGTCGGGCGGAACAGGACCCATGAATTCCATTGACGGTATAATTATCTTGCTCAAAGACCTAATTTTTACTCATGAACGAAAAACTTAAGGTTTTTATTTAATTTCCTACGATTTTGGTTATTTTGAAATATTTCACTAAAAAGTGAAATATTATATTATATCCGGGCGTCATATTGAATCGGGGAAGCAACGGGGCAGATTACGAGATTTAGGGAGCCGCTAACGGATGATACCAATGAGTCAAATATGGTGAGTCACCCATGTGAACACATTAATGTTGCACATGGCCTCATGATGACAATTTCTATGGAAATTGCATTTTGGTCCTTAAACTTATTCTTAATTGCACTTTGGGCCCTAAGTTAGTTTCTATGCTTTTTCAAGTGAATTGGGCCAGAATCTTTGCTCCAAACCCATTATAGGACCGTGGCCTTGAGGCCCAAATTCTTTGTCCATGGATTAAATTTCATAAAGCCAATTGAAATCATATAAGTTTCCTAGATTATGTTTATGCCTTATGCATTTTGGTGGGCCAAAACAATTGAATCCAAGCCCAAAACTCCATGGCCCATGCGCAAGCCCAAGGGGAGTGGTGGCTGCCCTTAACTTGGATGAGCCAAGCTCATTCTTGTACACTCCACAACATTCTCCAATATTCTCAAAAGTTCTAAACTATTCTCAAAAGTTCCAAAGTATTCTAGCTTTTCCTAAGAACATAGTAGCAAGTTGATGAAGAAGCTTCAAGATAACTCACATGATGAGTCACAATGTGAACACATTAAGTGTTGCACATGGTCATTATTACAAACTATTAGGAATTTTCAAAATAGTCCCTATACTTTTGGAATTTTGCAAAATGGTCCCCTAGGAGTTATTTGCACCTAAATGCTTGAAGAAGCCACCTCCTTTCTACTTGGTCCCTCAAAAGTGGCGCAGCTACATCTCTAAAGGCATACTTTCACTTCATTATTTGCCATTTCACACTTTACACAAAAACACCCAAAAGTTCTAAGTTCATACCATCTTTTTGTGAAGCAAGTCATTGGATCTTCACTTGTTTTTGATCTTCAAGAGGTGAATCCTATTCTCCTTCCCTAATCATGTCTATGTTCTTCAATAAGTTTCATGATTCAAAGTCTATTTCATCTATATTCATCACTTTTAAATTTCTAGATCTAGAACCTTGAAAATTCGTAACAAATTCTAGAAAAATCTCATGATGTTGAAACCACTTCCTATGTTCTTATAATCATGTATATTGTCTGTACCTAAGAGTATGTGATGAATAAAATTTTTCTTCCCTTGAAACCCATCTTGGCGAATCCTAGAGGAAAGGATGGATGGAGTTTTGTTCTTGCTTTTGATGTATGATCATGTCTTTCATCATACATACTTGTATACTTGTTGAATCCTAGTTGGTTCATTAAACTAAAAACCCTAGCCTCATGAACATGTCTTGGCCGAATCTACCATTTAGAGGGTTAGGATGGTTTTGATTCTTAACTTTGTTGTGTAGCCTTAATCCATTTCCTTAAGTTTTCTAGAATCATTAATCAATGACTTAAACAACTTTGGAGTTTGTTTAGTCCTTAAACACTATGAGGCCGTGACCAACATAGAAGGATTTTAAAGTTTTGTGATTGTTTATTTATGTGGTTGTCTGGTTGTATTGTTGAAGGTTAAGTATAAAGCGTTGCACGTGAGTTTCCGGCTTCGGCGAATTAAATTCAACTTGTTGTGAATCTTCGAGAGGTAAGGGGAGCTTACACGGGGATTTTCTCAATAACCATTTGCTTTTAGTGTAGTATGTATAATTTATATGTGGTTGTGGTTATTTGTTTATTTTGTTTTACGTTGTGTTGTTTATACGTGTATCGGTAATTGATGCTTTAATTTATTTAATTATCTGCAGTTGTATATTATATTGCTATGATGCATGATCTGCTGGTGATATAATTACGATGATGTTGTTGAATGTTGTTTGAGAAGCTTGTGCGGTGGTTAGTGCACAACCGATTAATCGAGATAAAAGCTTTAATAAGTTGTGCAAATTATATTAAATGTTTTATGGGAGATGTTGGAATATAATAGTGGTGGAAAATATTGTTTTGGAAAAATAATGAGTTTTGAGAAATATTATTATTTTAATGATTTAGTAATGAAAAAGTTAACTATGGGTCATGAGAGAGTGTGCAATCGGGAAAATATTTTACTCTTGCTAATTTTTACTTAAGAAATTCCGTAATATTATCAAAAGTTATTTTGTGAAATTAATATTCGAAAATACCTTATTTGTTATATAAGAAAATTATTTTAGTAGAAAGGTTAAAGTTGGACTTAAAAACGTTTTCTTTGAAAATGCTAAACGACTGACAAGTTTGAAATTATTTATGGTGGGAGCTTAAAAATAGCAATACTTATTTTGAGAAGAGATTTAATCTCAATTGATTTATGTTTTTAGAGTTGAAGTTTCAGTAAAAGAGTGCTTGATGATTTGGCGTTATTTGGAACAAAATGAGTTTCCAAAGGAAAATAGATTTTCTATGATTTGACGTTTTACAAGCGAATTTCAAGTAGAAAGGATTTTCTGTAAATGAGTTTTACTCAATGACGTATTTCGATAACTTGGACAAGTTGCGGAGATCTTATATTGGATTTGTTTTTCCTGAGGCGAAAAATGGCGTAAATGGCGATATGGAGCTTAATGCCGAGATGTCGGGGTGCTAGTGTTCTTATGGCGTTATAGACTTGGTGTTCGATGAAGCGGTGTGTCTACTTCACGGCGTAATAAACGGAGATAAAAGATAAATGATGTTTCTATTACCACGAACCTAAGGCTGGTGCATCGGTCTAGGGGTTTCGTGATTGAGCACTCGGACTTTGAAGTCTGTTTTATTAATGAAAGTTTTAAAATGTTAAAACTATGTTGGTGCATAAGTTTTGAGCTTGGCAAAGGAAAGATTGAACATACGAGAAAAATGGCGAGAATAAAATGTTTTGAATGCATTTTGGCAGGCGTGCCTACGAGGTTAATCATGATATCTTAATGGTATTCATGTCTCGATGTATTTGTTAATCATGGTATCTTTATGATATTCATGTAATCGGCGTATTCATTGTGCCTTTGGGCAATCGACATACCATGAATTCATGAAATCGGCGTATTCATTGTGCCTTTGGGCAATTGGCGTACAATGAAAAACCATAAATCGGCGTTCTCCTTTGTCCGGACAGTGGGCTATAGGTAAAACCGAGCGTGCTTCTTTTGGCAATCAAGCTTGATCGGCTTATTTTAAATGATGTTGGGGATCTCCGGATATTAAGTGTGAATGTTTAGATGATGTATTGAAGTGTTCATGCATAGTTCGGAGTCTAGTTCGGCGTCTCACCCTTACAAACATATCAGTCGCACAAGGGTATGATCTCTACAAGAAGAAGAAGACTGTCTAGTTCGGGGCATGCTTTTCTTGCTTCTATCGGTATTAGTGTACATTAGTTACGATCGACTTAGGTCCTATTGTGTTATATTATGTTTTGAGAATAAACTAAGCGATAATGATCTAGGTGTGAAAACATATGAGGCGATATAGTTGTATGACTTATATACATTATGTATTTAAGTGTGATTTGATTACGTTGTTGTTGTTATGAGGTTAAAAAGAAGAAAAAATGTTATCACGATATTTTGAAAAGATAAGCGTTGAGGAAGCGTTATTTTTCAAAAGCAACCAGCAAATTAAGTTTTATTTCCACAAGCGGGTAACCATGTGATGACCCGGGAGTTAGGGTGTCGCATTCACCGTCTCCGCTTGAGCTCCACGACCTTTACTCACCATCTCTACTCATTTCCTCCATTCCTGAGATGGAACCATTCCCATTGATCTCGCTCCATAGTCCACCATCCGTTTATATCAATTAGTTTTGCTCCGCTTTCACCCTCCCTCATTCCCTCTCTCGCAGTTCACATCGCGGGGGCACCCGATCTGGGCAAAGAGACTGAAACACAGAAGAAAATAAAAGGATGCTCCGCTGTCTTTCGTCCTTTGTTGCACCACAATTGCCGTCGTCGTTTTGCCACTCGAGTCAAAGTTGGATTGTCAAGATCTACGTTTCTATGACATTGTTTGATATTGTTGAATTATTAAATGTATTTTTCTATTTTTGTTCATTTTTTTCCTGATATTTCCTCATCCAATTTTTTCTGATATTTTTCATTGATTGATTTTTTTTTTTCTGTGGTATTTTTTTAATTTTAGGTGAGCCAACCCGCGTAACCTACCAACTCGGAGTGAGTCGAGCCGGGTTGACTAATTTTTGGCTCACCAAAATGTGATTCGGGTTGCGTTGACCCATTTTTGTCTCTAACCCGTGGTGGGCCAGTCCGAGTGAGCCGGGTTGGCCCGTTTTGACAGCTCTAATTATAATACAAAAAAGTAGAAGAAGTCAAAGTTGAAGCAGGGACACATGCGGCAATATGAAACATGGCTATGATGGTTCAGGGAAGAAATAAAAGTTTTTTTGTAGAAACCGTCCTCTCTCCCAGCTTGTTCCAAAACAAGGTTTTAAAGAAATAAAAGCTTTTTTGAAACTTAAGCTATTGACCCAAACATGAGCATCTTGTATGAAACATCTTTTTTATTGAAAAACAGCTCAAATGCTTGTTCCCAAACAAGCTCTAAAATTTTCACAAATTATATATGTCTGAAAATACTTTAATACTTTTAAAATAAACATTGGTAAGATAATCCTTATATAGAGAAATTTATTTATCTCAAACCTGGGCATCTACTAAAAATAACCCCATGATAAAATAAAATAATATAGTTTTAGCCACAAACGACTCTTTATTGAACATAATACTAACCAAATATAATAAATATTTAAACTCAAGTACTAAGTCTTGAGTCTCCTCACACTTGTGATGACCTCGTGCTCGAAAACAACACTTTTAATGAGATTTATAATCCCAGGTGAATAAAAACAATTTAATAAAAAGTTCGCAAATAGTGTTGTTCTCAGTCAACCAGAAAACATCTATGGTATCCTCTTATTTTCAAAATAATATAAATCAAATTATTTTACATAAATTAAGCAATATTAATCCAATCTCACGAAATTCATGCACAAGTCATAACATCATCAAATATAAGTAATCCATCTCTAACAGAATCCATAACATAAATAAAATCATACAAAGGACATCTATTGTGTCCAAAATAATCTCAATTTATCATCCAAGTCTCTTTTATTTAATTACCCAATTTTAAGTCTATGAGCTCAAGACAAATGCAATGGTGTCCCACTGCCTTCCCCTTCCAGGAAGGAGGTATCTATAATGGGTCTTCCCCTTTCCAAAAGGAGGAATGTCTTCCTCTCTAACAAGGAGGGATCGTCTTAGCCTTTCGTGAAGGAGGTATCTTAACAATCACAAATAACAATCCAAATCATATTTGGGCATATGTAATGACCCCAGGACATGACATATGACCTCATGCATCAATCTCAACACTAGTGCAGGAAGTGCTTTTTACGTCAGTCAAAATTGATTTTGGACGTCTAAATAATGCCTGGTGTTATTGGAGCAGACGTTGAAAGTGTAACTTTTTACGTCAGTTGATTACATAACTGACGTTAAAATCCATTTTTTTTTAAAAAAAATCACTTTTAACATCAGTTGTTTCATTCAACTAACGTTAAAAGCCAAATTTTTTTTAAAAAAAAATTACTTTTAACGTCAGTTGTACTAAACAACTGACGTTAAAGGTTTTTTTTTTAATTCTGTTACAATATATCCCTTCCCCCAGCTATCCTTGCATTCAATAAACAATCTAGTCCAGTAAAATGTCTAGTAATAGTCCAATATTTCACTTAAATTTTATTAATAAAAGAAAAAAATATATATAGAAGGGAGAAAATGGGGGGATAAAAAAATCAAAACCCCATTGTTAGAAAAAACATCACTAAAAGTTTCATTACTAATTACTACACACCTACATATAAGTTTCAATACTAATTACTAACTACACATCTTCTATCTACTCCTGAGGTATACTTGCGGGCAATCATTTCTATTTAGCATACTTGAAGAAAAATTCTGCAAACCACGTCCTCAAGTCTTCGAACTCTTTTTTTGTCAAGAGGAGATTGGTCGTTGTTAAAAGCTTGCACACGTTCAAATAAATCACGGTAACATTAATTAACGCAATGAAAATGAAAAATAAAATATATAATTAAATAATTGTTTAATTAAGTATTATTACCTTCTTCCATCCTTGATAATAAATGCGGAGACTATGTTGAGCATATGTTGCATCACATAATATCCACACGACCAAGCGTCATTCTAAAAGCGAGATTACAAAAATAATGAAATTTAATGTCAGTTAAGTAAACATATATATTTGGAATTAGTAATTAGAAATTCTAATATTATATACTATTTAAAAACTACTAACTTTGAGGATAATCCATTCAAGATTTTCTTTAGACTTAAGAGTCCTACTCATCCCGGTTGCAACTGACTCAAACTACAATTCTTGGTAGCACTATCATAAACGGGAATATTCATGTCAATTAACCAATTCATCATGTGTCTCATAAAATTAAAGTAAATGTTAAAACTTAAATTAAATAGAAGATTAATGACTAACCTATTGATAGGTTCCACCACCTCCCGTGGCGGGTTCGGTGGAGAGAGCATAGGAAGATGACAGTATGCTGGCGAGGATGAATTACGAACAGCGCCAATGTCCGCTCATTATGTATGGTGCGGATATAGCTCCTTGTGATCATCACCTCCCAGTAATCTCGTTAAGTCTGTTTGTGACTTCGTTGTGATTGGCAAAAGAATTCGCTTGAAGGGAGTAGGGCTCTAAAAAAGCCAGAATAGGTTGGAGCCCTCTCGAGTTGAAGTTGATGGAGATACCTACGATATGAATGCAGTAAATCATAAAATTCAAATAAAATATATAAATTGAATTAATAATAAAATTATAAAGAATACTTACGTCGACCAAAGACTCACAATCGTGGTGGATAGTTGCTGGCCATCATTGCAAAGATACCCAATATCATCACCACTGAATACAAATCCAAGCTCACGCTCATGAAGTGGGCGTGCCGCCAACCATCATGCTCCAAATCCCATTGTAAAAGTGCGGGCGCATAATCCTCGTCAATTGAGAACAACAGGAGTTGTGAGAGACAACATACCCGCCTTTGCCTTCAATATTAAATAAATCGGGTATATAAGTTGTTGATAATTAAAAAAAAACATAAGTAATTAATTGAAAAATATGGACATTGATAATGAATATATACCTTCGTTCCAACTCAAGCTCCCGATGAGACCGGCTCAAACCCCCATTGTTTCGCTTCCACCTCAAGCTCACGGCATCGGACCTCCAACTCCCGCTCCCTATCGGCAACTCATCCACCTCCACATGTGTCCTATTATAGCTCTCTTTTGTGATCACATGTGAAGGGTTAGCAGCTCCCGCGGTGTCCCCGGGAACCCACGGAGGACGGCTCCCTAACAAATGCACTGCTTGAAATCCGGGTTGGATAAGAAGCGACTTATCTTTGATGCATGTAGCAGTAGGGTCGAAAAAAGAAGCTTTGTGTAATGGTTTCTGTAAGTGCATCCTCATCGACTGACCCGCCTACTTGAAGTAGACTTGTCATAATATTCTTTGATTTCCACCGTCTCGGAACACCGATCACCCAGGCCGGGATGGTCGTCCTTGCCCTAGAAGCGGTGAGCAATATGTCTGGCGTCTAGAAAGGACGAATGAGCCACAGGGAGCATTATTCCTTAAGCTCCATCTACAATGAAGAATTGAAAAAACGTGTAAGAGAAAGGTTTTCCTTAAAAATATCAACCATATACAAATATCAACTATAAATGCATATAGTTAGTTACTTACAATCTTATCTGCCAAATCACGGGTGGCTTCAGCTTTAAAAGAGCCTTTCTTTGTCATCCGGCCGGCTAACCAGACATCCTCGCGGAAAGGGTGATGGAGGACTAACCAGGTGTGCCCTCAAGCATCTCTCCACGTGCTATCCTCGTAGCCTGACTCCTCATACGCCTACCCATCTCCGCCTTAGTCTGTTTAAGCAAAAACACATAATTAATAGAGTTAAATATATTTAATTTCTTTACTTAAATGATCTCTAAGAAGCATAAATAAATTAACTTCATCAACTAACCTGAAATTTGTCCTCATGTCGAATCCTAACAAAGTCATCCCACGTCTCCCTATCAATCCGGGGGTAATCCAAGAACATCTTATCAAGCTTCTTCTTCCCCGATACATAGACCCTAGTAAGATCATGCTTGAACCCATTCCAGCGCCTTGCCCCCAATGAGAGCCATTTCTTCTGATGATGCTCGTCATTCGGTACGGTCCAAGCTATCTACACATTAAATACATAACAAAACAGGATGAATTAGAACTCGAATAATTATTTAATAATGTACATCAAAAAGAACGTAAAATTAAAATGCGGTGATAGCCTCCCAAATCTGATCCTTAACGTTCTATGGAACGCCATCCCAATGGTTGTATAGGATGCTAACAATGCTGCTTGGTTTGTAGAATCACCCACATTTTAATTTCTCTAGCACGGGGGCCCTAGGGCTTTAGTTTAGCATCAAAGGACACCTCAAGCATCGACCACTTTACCTAGCCTTCTCTAACTTCTTCAATGATGTGGCTCCTCTACCCTGTTTCCTTCGAGATTGTGATGTCTGTTTGGACAAAAAATGTTAAATTAGAGAGTTATGTATAACAAGGATAAATAAAGAATATATAAAGAACTTAAACTTACATGATAAATATTGGATAAATTTTATATAACATGTAAACTTACAGAGTATCATCGGGCATAGGCCCCATAGTGTCCTCCCGGTGCATGCGGGTCAGAGTGATCCATGTGTATGCCTGTTCGGAAATGGTAAATATTAAAATATGTTTTTTTAACATGGATAACTAAAGATAAACATAAATATAGATGGATAAATAAAAATAAATCAAAACTAACATGGATAAATAAGACGTTTGCCTTAAAAGAACAAAACTCACACTATAATCAAGTTTAAATTACCTATATCAATATCCCTTCGTGATGATCATCACAGTGGCATGTACATCGTCCACTAGTGTTTCATCAATTATAGTAGGCATGTTTGTTGAAAAATAAGGAGTCTTAGGAATATCAAGAGTTGAATCTTGATTTTCATCACTACCATTATACATGCTTTTTCCTTGGAGAACCATAGGCAACCTTTTGTTAGAAGGATCGGTGATGTAGAACACTTGTTTTGCTTAGGAAGCCATTATGAAAGGCTCATTTGTATGACCTAGCTTGCAAAGGTCTACCAATGTAAACCCCATTCGTCGGTTTGTACACTACCTTTATTATCAACCCACTTACATTTAAAATCCGCAGATCGTAAGCTTAGTGTAATTGAGCACCCAAATCTCTTCAATGACTCCAAAGTAAGGTATCGGTGCTTTAACGGGTTTTGTGTCCTTTGAACTAGAGAAGTGCATTGCTTCGGCCACGATCATAACCCCACTATTTTGCATGGTACTCTTGTTATCTTGTTCCTTTGAATAACTGGAAAAGTTATTTATGTCGTGTCCGATCCAACATATGACATTAAAGCTAGGCCCACGTGCTAGCCATCTTACCTTGTCGAAGCGGTACTACCATCCCTCGAGGATTTCATCTTTAAACCATTTTAAGAAAGTCTTGTTATGCTTGTTCAACAACCACTTTTCATTCATTCGAGGGTTTTCTTCCTTGACTTTTATTTTATGTTCACAAAAGTAAGGTTGAACAAAATCGATGTTGTTCAATACATACAAATATGCTTGCAGCACAGCACTTCCTCCCGACTCTTGATATTAATTGTTAAACCATGTGTACCCTTACCTTGACATCTTCTCTCATCATGATGAGGCTTAGGAACCCCTAAAGGATCCGTGTTATGAAGGTAGTCTGAACAAAACTCAATAGCTTCTTCTCGCAACATACCTTTGAACAATAGATGCTTCAGGACGATGTGGATTCGTCACCTACCCTTTCAAGATATTCATGTAGCGCTCAAATGGGTACATCCATCTTAGAAAAAAGGCCCACATAATCTAATCTCCCTCACCAAATGAACAATTAAGTGAATCATGATGTCGTAAAAGGAAGGAGGAAAATACATATCCAATTGGCACAAGATTGTAGCAGACCTCGACTTCCAACTCATCCAACTTATGGGGGTCCAACGACTTTGCTACATATAGAATTGAAGAATGAGCACAAGCCTGAGTAATGGCATGTCTCCACTTTTTTGGAGCAATACCACGAATAGCAGGCAGAAGTTGTTACATCAAGATGTGCAATCATGAGACTTTAATCCAACCAATTTGAGATCACCGAGAGACAAGCCTCTTGATATTTGAAGAGTAACCATGTGGAACTTTGATGCCGTGAAGACACTCACAAAAACTTTGTCACTCTTTTTTTGACAATGTATGACATCTTTCGGAGGAAAATAAGTCCGCTTACCATCCTCAACAATCTGGAGCTAATTGCTCTCGTATGCCCATGCAACAAGGTCGAGGCGTGCATTCACACCATCATTTGTCTTGCCCTGAATGTTGAGAAGCGTCCGGTCACACTATCACACAATTTTTCACCACATGCATCACATCAATGCGAGTGTCGACATCAAGCTTGCGGCGGTATGGAAGATCAAAGAATATCGACCTCTTCTTCCATATGTTTTTCTCAGTGATCTTACCCTTCTTTTAGGACTTAAACATTGATGTCCTTTACTTTATAATAAATATGCTCTCCATTTAAGGTCGTCGGAGCATCTTGATCTCTTGGCATCCATTAAAAGCTTTTTCATCTTACGATATGGGTGATCATGTCTAAGAAATCTCCGATGCCCAAAGGTAAATCGTCTTTCTTCCATGATGGACCTGAGTGTAGCATGTGCCTTCCTCACATATAGGGCATGATTTATTCCCCTTAACACCGTGCCAGGACAAGTTCCGTATCTTTGGAAAGTCATTGATGGTGCAAAATAACATGGCACGAAGCTTGAAAGTTCGTGATAATGCCCATCAACTACATCAACACCTTCGACCCTCGGCTTCTTCAAGTCTTCGATCAAAGGGACTTAGATAAACATCTAAGTCATTTCCGGTTAACTTTGGGCCTGAAATCATCATAGATAACATCATGTATTTGCGCTTCATGAACAACCTAGGAGGTAGGTTGTAAATTATCAGAAAGAACGGGACATGACCTTGAATACTACTTAAGTTGCCATATGGATTCATTCCAACCATAGCAAGTCCAAGCCTTAGGTTTCTTGGCTCATCGGTGAAATCCGGAAACAAAGTATCAATATTCTTCCATTGCCGGAATCAATGGGATGACGAACCTTTCCATAATGTTTCCTCTCATCATGATGCCATCTAAGATTCTTTGCATCTTTCACATTGGCAAACAATCGCTTGAACCTTGGAATTATTGGAAGATACCACAACACCTTTGCATGAGGACCCTTTTTTTTCTCACATCATAAATCGAATCATCGGGATCATCACCATCGTCACCATCCTTCACTTTGTAGTGTGATAACCCACACTTGGGGCAAGCGTGATTGTCTTCATAATCAGCCATGTACAAGAGATTCTAGACCATTGATAATAGTTTGGAATCTTCCAATCATCGAGCAACAAATTCTCATTCCTCCATGACAAGCAGTTCATACTTTCGACAAGTATGACAATTTTTGAATCTTTAACTTTGGTTGTTCCTTCATGAGTAACTGACTTAAAGTATCCCATATTTCTTTAAGCCAGAATCACATGCGCAAACCTTTTCAAATTCTTGAGTAGAGAGCATAAATGATGTTGTATACGGCTTTGTGGTTCGATTCCCATTTTGTATGCATTGCTGCGAGGGTCCATTGAGCTTTTGGCTCGTCAATGTTGTCATCATTCTTAGGAATGAATGGACCATCAATGATAACATCCCAGAGACCAGATATTGTAGATAGTATGAGCCATTGAAATATATTATTCGAATATTTATACTTTACTCCATTGAAGAATGGAGTGCAGTTATGGAAGCTCCTTCGGTCTAGTGACTTCCACTTGAACTAGCTCCAGCAGTCATGTCTATTCTTCGGGGAGCTTTACCTCTACACTTGTTAGTTGCTCAGCCCGAGAGGTTGAGCTCTGACGCCAACTGAAATAGACAACTATAAACACGAGAAGGGGGTTGAATTGTGTTTATCAAATTTAAAACAAAGTTGAAAACTTTTCTCACACTGAAGCTAAGTTCGAGACAAGTGGGAAAGAACGATGCAGACAGGAGACCTATCTAGTTATATTTCAACGAGAATAAACACACAAGCACACAGCAGCAGATTCAATGTTAACACTTTAACCCCTTAGTTAGAAAGCAGATATAATAATCAAAGCAACTAAAGAGTTTAAGGAAGAGATTAACATGGTTGTTTATCCTGGTTCACTCTTCAACACAAAGAGCAACATCCGGTCCTTGGTAGCACCAAGTTTTATCCACTTATAATTGATTAGGATTCTGAGACTCCAAGTATTGTTTGCACACATAGCCTCTTTAGGCTCCATGACAAGTATTCTTTGCACACCTAGGAAATCAAGTAATAACTTCAAATGATTGAAGAATATAGATTGAAAGAATGAAGAAATAAATATGCGAGAATAATGGCTCTTTTAATGTTGTGTATTAGTATTGTATCTTCATCTTCAATGACTTCTATATTTATAGCCTTCAAATATTTAAGATATGTTAGAGACATTCCTTCAAGTGTTGGCTTTGGGCAGAACTTCATTAAATGCAATAGAGTCGTTGCAGGCAGCTATTAATACAATATGAGCGTTGGTTGTACTCTAACATGAAGGATCTTGGCTCTATGCATCGTGTAGTAGCCATATCATAGTTGTGAAGAGATTTTATACTTTGCAAAGCACATTTCCTTTTACGTGTAATAACCAAGGTACTAGGGAATAAGTGCAGTGGAAACATTCTTTCATGGACTTCATATCGACTTCCTAGGTTGCTTGTGAAATTGCCTCGACTTTTCTTGATAATCGTGAGATTAGAGAAAGAGAGAACCCAGTCTTTGTATGAAGGGACATCTTACAAAAGCTATTGTACTTGAGTTCTTCATCGAGGAACCATAGATAAGTATCGGAACTTATCAGAAGATACGTTGAAACATCAATGTATAAAGTCAACAATCCTAGTCAGCAGACAGGTTGACTTTTGCTTCTTGAGGGTAGGTGATCATTTATGTAAGTAGACAGGTGAGTCTTATTATTTTGATCGCACACTACATACACAGGTTAGCAACCAATACAAAGGTTAATTAAATCATTAACCAAATGTTTAGTTTTAATCAAAACTTAGGAAATGCACATCAGACATTTTAGAGACTTAACAATCTCCCCCTTTTTGATGATGACAAACATTAAGATGATTTAATGAACCTTAGAAAATATCAACACAAGAAATACTAAGATTCAGACAAGTTGAAATTTTCTTAGTCGAGAGGGTTGTGCGGAGACAAGTGCACTTAAGTTTACTTAGCCGATGTCGAGTTATGCAAGTGAGATCGGAAAAGTACTTAAAGACAAGTATTCAATTTTAACTTGTTTATTCTTTAAACTAAGACATATTTTTAATCTTTCTTACTTCAATCATCTTTCTCACTTTCTCCGGTTCGAGTTTCATATACATCTCAAATCATCTTTACTTATTTTCTCCCCATTTTGTCGGCAACAAAAAGGAATAAGCAGAAAAGTAAAGAAGCAGAAAATAACAAAACTGATTTCATTCATCATAAGCTTCTCAAGTACAAGGCAGATTTTACAGAATTATTTAGGTTGAATAAACAATAAAAGCAGAGCTTCAACTCTTTGTTGTAGCGGTAATCTAGCATGCCTTTCTTCATTCAGTTGTCTTGACTTCCTCTGGCGAGCACAGTAGATTGAAGTATGAAAATCCATTTTTTGAGGAGTGGATGATTCTATTGTCATCTTGGTTGAAGAAAGCTGATTGGTCTAAGTACTAGGGCAAAAGCTAAGATTAGGGGTGCCTTGGGTATAGAGAATGGTGAGGTAATGCGAGGGAAGATGAGAGACGGACGGGTAATAGTTATCAGTATAGGTGGGGGAAGAGGTTGTTGTCCTAAGATAGAGGGAGGTAGGGGTAACATGGAATCAATATGACAAAATAAGCAGTTTGATCCTGTTACTAAAAAGAAATAAGTACCTAGACCTATTAGGTAACATCCATAAGAGGCATGATAGTGAGTCCTAGCAAAAGTTCTAATGAACAAGACAATAGGGGATAAAATAAAATCTCCCTACATGGATTAGGGATATGTGGTGGAGGAGAAGGAATGATAGACAAATGTGAGACAACTTGCAGTCATAAGAGATTGCAGGTCATACACCAACAAACTTAATGATATGCGGTTTGTTCTTTGGGTGTTGAGTCCCGTGAACAAAGCGTGCTGACATATATCAGAGACACATCATAGGATGATGTTTTAGGTTTGGTGAAAGAGGCGGGTAAAGGGAATGGAGACACTACAAATAAGGGTTGGAAAAACAAGGTGGATGGAGAAAACGGAAGAGTTATGGATACCTTGGTGAGAGGGAGAAGATGGTACAGAGGGGATAGATGAGAGAATTAGCTAATCTTGGACATCTTGACAACTGCTTGAAGGAGACAAGTGTCAACTCTAGGGTAAACAATTGTCTGTCTCAACGGACAAGTTTTCGTGATGGTTAGGCAGGAACTTCAACCTCTGCGGCTGAGCTTCCAGAGAATTTTGAACATTTCATCCGGATGCACAAGGGCCTTTGGGTAGCCATATCTTACTTTTATGGGAATGAGTCCCAAATTAAGAAGTAGTCTTCTCCTTGGATTCCTCAAGAGGTTGAGTTCTCTGCTCCCCACGACGGATACTTCATCTTTTGATAGGCTCAGACTCGGTTGTCGACCTTGGCAAGGTCTTCACCAGCCTTCTTTTCTTCTTGAGTTGTGCAGATGCATGGCACCGATTCCCTAACTTCACTTGTCTTCCTCTTGGGAGAAAGGTTTCTTGATTTGAACCTTAAAGGCTCAAGCTGTTTGATAGTTTCTTGGGAGACCGATGGTTTTCCAACGGGGTCTTTGGTTGCTGTCTGGCCACCTATCCAGGGGCTTCTAGATTCTTTCGAGAGATAGGAACCTCCCGATTCATCGATGGAAACCACATGGTTCTTCCTTCTACTTCTACTTAGCAGCAGGCTTCTTCTTCTTTTCTTATTGTCTTCTTCATCTTCCAAGAGGATACCTTTATGTCCATCATAGACAAGTTCTTCTTGTCAATGGAAAGTGACATGTCTATGAAGTGAGCATCGGGAACAAACCACTTGTTCTTGAAGCCTCTTGTCATGACATCCAATAGGGGTAGGTGCGCATGTTGGTCCTCTTGATCGAGTGATTCAAGGTACATGTAGATAAGATCGTTGATCTACCTTGATTTTGCGAATCAAGTGATACAAAAGAAAATCTGTCCATCTTGGTCACCTTTGTCTCGTGATCCTTTCAGAGGCATCATGCACTCGCAGCGACTTGTGCAAGAATCTGCATTTTGTCACCATGCTTACAGGGCTTGGAGTTCTCGGGGTTGGGAACACCATATATAGCTATGTTGACATTCTTGGTTCCCACTGATCTTCCCACTCGGGGCTTGAAAGTAACTCCAATCCTAGGGCATTTTGTAACCATTTCCGGAGAACCGATGGGAAGTTAAAGGTTTTATCCATCATTTGAGCCCTAAAGCTCTTGGTTCAATCAATTTCTTTGGTGATGACAACAACATTGGTCCGAATTCTTTGACAAGCTTGGGATGAACAAGCTCTTTGATGTCAAAGAAAGAGGTTCACTGCAGGTATCCCAACTCCTCGGAGACATCCATCCCCCCATTTTCTTAACACGTTGAAGATCAGCAGTTTTGCAGTGGTACAATTTTTCCACATCGAGAAACCTTCAAGTTGTATTTCTCAGCAATTTCTTTCGAAGAGAGACACTTTGATGGTGCCATTTTAGAGAAAGGGTTTCTAAGCGTTTTTGGAAGAAAAAGGGTGCGAAGAAGGGGAGAAGACGTAAGATAGAGAGAGTTTGAGAGTTTTAAAATCGTAAAGGTTAAACCTTTTTGATTTAAGCCTTTTATAGCTATAAAGGCATGAAAAGAGAAATAAAAACATTTTTAATTTAAAATGGCATGATTTGCGTGAGGAACCCTATAGAGCCCACTTAAGTCATAATGAAAACATGGTTTTCAAGATAAAAACTAGTGTGCACGTGATTAGCTTCGGATAAGTAAATGGTATTAAATAATTAATAACTATTTCAACAAAAGCTGTGAGTTCTATCATTGTGACTCGGCATAGTGAGCCAATTATTATAGATAGGTGATGTAAAAACATAAGACAGGTAGCATAGGCAGGTTAATTATTAGGCATGTCATTCAACAAATGCAATGCATGTTTATATTTTCTCTAATAAATAAAAACCTTTTACCCTCAATGGTTTAGTGAAAATCTCGATCCCATTGATTTTCGATTTTTAACAAACTCAATATCAAAGATACCTCCACGAACATAATCTCTTATAAAATGATGTTAAATTTCAATATGCTTTGACTTAGAATACTGAATTGGATTTTTGTCTAAGAATATGACACTAAATTATCACACCACAGAGATGTTATGCTCATAAATAGAATAATCCCTCAAGTTGATGTTTTACCCAGTAAGAGTTGACAGGCAACTAGCATTAAAATATATTCTACTTGACCAGTAGATAGGAGCACGGTTGTCTGCCTCTTACTTGACCAGGAGACTAAGCTTGCTCCAATGAAGTGATATCATCCACTAGTGCTTTTTCTTTCTATTTTGTCTCCGGCATCACGAGTCCCGCAATCTATATTCTTTTGATCTTAAATACAGCAAACCAAGATTAGTAGTCTCGAAAATATCTAAATATTATTTTTTAACAACTTTTAGATGAGATTCTTTTTGGGTCGAGATTGAAATCTGGCACCTTATGAGACAATAAACGAATGTCGGGTCTGCTTGAAGTTAAGTAAACTAGAGGGCCAATCATACCTCCATAGACAGTTTTGTCTACCTTTTTACCTTCATCATCTTTGTAGTTTTGCATTAGGTTGCATGAGAGTTTTCATAAGTTTGGCATTTTCCATTTGTACCTCTTGATTATCTCCTTGGTGTACTTTTGTTGACGGATGTAAATTTTATCACTTGTCTATTTGATTAGTAATCCAGAAAGAACTTTCCCATCATGCAAATCTCAAATTCTTCTTGTTGGTTATAGCCTTGAGCTACTAACCTTGCCTTATTCGACAACTTTGCCATCCTCGTCAATTTGTTTGAAGACCCATCTTGTTCCAATGACAGATTTGTTTTGGGTTTAGAGACAAGTGTCAGACATCGTTTACGGTAAAGCTGGTTGAGTTCTTCTTGCATAGAAAGAATCAGGCTTTCATCCTCAGAAGCTTCTACAATGTGTTTTGGCTAAATTTACATTATAAAGGCCACATTGCTTGTTCTTTTAAAAAGTGGATCTGGTTTTTACTCCTTCGAGGAATTTCACAATAATAAGATCCATAGGATGATGAGTGTTGAACTTGAAATCCCTTTTGAGATCAACGGGGAAGATCTTGACTTTTAATGGGGCTGCACTGTTGACATATACACTCCACTTGTCTTTACGGCTCAATCACGAGGTTCTCTTGGTCAGTCCAGGCTATTGATTTTACGATTTGTTTATATCAAGACTGCCAGTCATAATCCCGTCGATAATTCATTATCGATCTTTAAATATCATTAAACTTAACATGAACAGATTCTTCATTAACAAAGGTTTTGGAATTTGTAAATTCTAAATGCTTTAGACATTTTAGAATATCCTACAAAATATATTTACTACTTTGGAATCAAACTTTCCAAGTTGATCATAGTATTGAGAATGAATCATTCACATCAAATGCATGAAAATAAGATATGTTGGGACCTTCTTTTCCCGATTCTAGGGAGTCTTCTTTAGAAAGGCTAATAAGTATTTTGTTTGTACACTCAAGCGTGTTTGCATACGCCATAAGTACTTAGGGATATTATTCTCATTGAGCATAGATCTAACCATCTAACTACAGGATATGTTTTCTCTCAAGCCACTCCATTTTGTTATGGGTTCTAGTCTTAGAGAAATATTGAGAGATCCCATTCTTCTCACGAGATGTCTAAAAGCTGCTCATTTTAAAAATTCTCTCCCCTGATCACTTCCTAGAGTTAGGATACAAAAACCTGTTCATTTTATACTCTTTTTAGAATATTGGGAAAGCGTACAAGAGACAATTCCTTGTGGGTTAAGAAGAGTACCCATATAAATCTAGAATAGTCATCAACTATGATAAATCTATATTTTCTTCGACCAGGCTACAACACTAGCTGGTCCCAAGCAGTTCATGTAACAATGAAAGAGGGATACGAGGTTGATACTTGGTTTTAGTTTGAAACTTGATTTTATATATTTATCGACATGCATCACAAAGACATCTTTCTTAAAAAAAACTAATATCAGATAATCCTCTACAAAGGTTATCCTTTTACGTTTTAGAAATTAGTTTCATACTAGCATGTCCTAGTTTTCTTATGCGTAACCAGCTTCATCCTCTTAGACATCAGACGGGTTATACTTTGATATGAGAAATTAGTCGGTTCAATCTTATCCGATTATATTACCTTTTAGATGAAAGAGGGTTTTTGCCATTGCGATCTTTAACTACACATAAATCCTTAGTAAAGGAGACATCAAATCACTTGTCACATAATTGACTTATGCTAGTAAATTTGTTAATCCTTAACCATAAGAACATTAGATATAGAGGGAAAATAAAGTTTACCACCCAATAGTACCAATGCCTATAACCTTCCCTTCTGATTGCCTCCAAATGTAACATATCCCTCCTTTCTTAAGTTGGAGGGTCTAGGAATATAAACCTTTCTCCTGCCATGTGCCACGAGCAACCCTCCCATCCCAGGTACCAACATCGGTGTTTTCTTTGTACTATTAAGGACATTTTGCAAAGAGATTATTTGATCTTTAGGTACCCTAGTT
>JAUPTC010000535.1:0-45244 GCA_030762895.1 Sophora flavescens
AGCTGGGCCAATTGTACTTCTTTGGTCCTATTGGAGCCCGAATGGACTTGTTTGATCCTAGAGGCAAAATGCTTTTTAAATTCATATAGGGGAAGAGTATGATCTGAGCCAATGTTGTTCGTCTTTAGTCCAATGGTTTTGGTCAAATGGACTTGATTGCTCCAAATTAGACCCGAATGGAGTTTGTTCTAAAAGCCTGAAATGGACTTTTAGGGCATTAATAAGGAACTAACCTGGGCCAATTTGTATGCTTTGAAATATTGGGCCCAAATGGACTTGTTTGATCCTACGGAGGCCCAAATGGACTTTTGGGTCATGGGGACTAGGCCCAGGCCAGACTTCTTTAGTCCTATTGGAGCCCGAATGGACTTGTTTGATCCTAATAGAGCCAAATGGACTTTTTAGGTCATATAGGACCTAAGCTGGGCCAATTTGTACTTCTTTGGTCTATTGGAGCCCAAATGGATTGTTGAAAAGACCAAAGGCTTGTTTGATCCTAATAGAGGATAATGGACTTTGTTAGGTCATAAAGGACCTAATGGGCCATTTGTACTTCTTTGGTCTATTGGCATAAATGGATTTTTGACCTAATAGAGCCAAAATGGACTTTTTACATATAGGACCTCCGGGGCGATTTGTACTTCTTTGGTCAAACCCAAATGGACATGTTCGATCTAATAGAGCCAAAATGGACTTGGGGTCTATAGGACCTGGGCCAATTTGTACTTCTTTGGTCCATTGGAGCCCGAATGGACTTGTTTGATCCAAATAGAGGCCAACTGGACATTTAGGTCTATAGGACCTAACTTGGTAAATTGTGCTATCAATGGGTGAAAATGGACTTATTTGATCCAATAGGCCCAAATGTTTTAGGTCATAGAGGACCTAACTGGGCCAATTTGTACTTCTTTGGTCTTTGTAGTCCAAATGAACTGTTTGATCCTAATAAGCACAAATGGACTTGTTAGGTCATATAGGACTAATGAACAATTTGTATCTTGTCTAATGGAGACCAAATGGACTTGTTTGACCCTATAGAGCCAAATGCCTTTTGGTCAATAGGACCTAACTGGGCCAATTTTACTTCTTTAGTCAATTGGAGCCCAAATGGACATTTGATTAAAAGCCCATGGACATTTTAGGTCATATAAGATGGCTAATTTGTACTTCTTTGGAATATTGGAGCCCAAATGGACTTGTTTGATCAAATAGGCAAATGGATTTTGGGTCTATAGGACCAGGGCCAATTTATACTTCTTTGGTCTATTGGGCACAAATGGAGTGATCTAATAGAGCGAAATGGACTTTTGGTCATATAGGACCTAAGCTGCCAATTTGTACTTCTTAAATATTGGAGCCCGGACTGGTCCTATAGGAAATGGAATTTTTAGGTCATATAGGAACTAACTGGGCTAATTTGTACTTCTTTGGTCTATTGGAGCACAAATGGACTTGTTTGATCCCACTAAGGCACAAATGCACTTTTTAGGTCATAGGACTATTTAGGCCAATTTGTGCCTTTGGAATATTGGGCCAAATGGACTTTTTGACTAATAGAGCCCAGATGGACATTTTAGGTCATATAGGACCACTGGGCAATTGGACTATTTTGGTCCT
Source organism: Sophora flavescens (assembly GCA_030762895.1). Taxonomy (NCBI): domain Eukaryota; kingdom Viridiplantae; phylum Streptophyta; class Magnoliopsida; order Fabales; family Fabaceae; genus Sophora; species Sophora flavescens. The sequence goes on from JAUPTC010000535.1 coordinate 1,618, forward strand.
ATTGGAGCCCAAATGGACTTGTTTGATCCTAATAAGCGCCTGGACATTTTAGGTCTATAGGGCCTAAGCTGGGCCAATTTGTACTTCTTTGGTCTATTGGTGCCCGAATGGACATGTTTGATCCTAATGAGGCCCAAATGGACTTTTAGGTCATATAGGACCTAAGCGGGCAATTTGTACTTCTTTGCCTATTGGGCAATGGACTGTTTGATCTAATAGAGCCAAATGGACATTTTGGCCTAGGAGGCTGGGTCATTAGCTAATGAGCAAATGTACTTGTTTGGACCTATTGGAGCCCAAATGGACTTGTTTGATCCTAATAAGGCCGAATGGACTTTTAGGTCAAAGGACTAGTGAGCCATTGTACTTCTTTGGTCTAGTGGAGCCAAAGGGACTTGTTTGACCTAATAGGCCCAAATGGACTTTTGGGGTAATATAGACCTAGAGGCCAATTTGTACTTCTTTGGTCCTATGGGAGCCCAAATGGACTGGTATTTAAGGTGGCATTTAGGTCATATAGGAAAAGCAGGCCAATTTGTACTTCTTTGGTCTATGGACCAAATGGACTTGTTTGATCCTAATAGATCCCAAATGGACTTTTTAGGTCATATAGGACCTAACTGGGAATTGTACCCTTTGGTCTATTGGACCCAAATGGACATATTTGATCTAATAGGCACAATGGATTTTTGGTCATGTAGGACTAGTTGGGCGAATTTGTACTTTTTGGTCTGTTGAGCCGAATGGACTTGTGTGATCTAATAGAGCCCAATGGACTTTTAGGTCATATAGGACCTAACTGGGCCAATTACTTCTTTGGTCTATTGGAGCCCAAATGGACTTGTTTGATCTAATAGAGCAAATGGACTTTTAGCTCATATAAGACTTGGCTAATTGTACTTCTTTGGACTATTGGACCAAATGGTTGTTTGATCAAATAGAGCCAAAATGGACTTTTTAGGTCATATGGAATAGCTGGGCCAATTTGCACTTCATATTGACCCAAATGGACTTATTTGATCTAATAGAGCCAAAATGCTTTTTAGGTCATATAGGACCTAAGCGGGCCAGTACTCTTTGGCCCAATGGGCCCAAATAGACTTGTTTGGCCTAAATAGACCCAAATGGACTTGTTTGATCCAATAGGCCAAATGGCTTTTGGTCTAAAGGACCCACTGGGCCAATTTGGCCTTTTTGACCTGGAGCCCAATGGACTTGTTTGATCCTAATAGTGCCCAAGGTTTTAGGTCTATAGGACCTATCTGAGCCAATTGTGCTTCTTTGGTCTATTGGGCCCAAATGGACTGTTTGATCTAATAGAGCCAAAATGCACTTTGGTCATATAGGACCCTTGGCCAATTGTACTTCTTGGTCAATTGGAGCCGAGGGGGGGGGGAGATGGACTTGTTTGACCTAATAGAGCCAAATGGACTTGTTTGATCCTAATAGAGCACAAATGGACTTTTTGGGTCATAGAGGACCTATTGGGATTTGTACTTCTTTGGTCTATTGGAGCCAAATGGACTTGTTCGACTAATAGAGCCGGACTTTTAGGTCATATAGGACCAAACTGGGCCAATTGGACTTCTTTGGTCATATGGAGCCAAATGGACTTGTATGACCTACTAGCCCAGTTGAATTGTTTGGTCCTAATAGAGCCCAAATGGACTTTTGTCATAAAGGACCAAGTAGGAAGTTCTTCTTTGGTCTGTGGGCCCAAATGGACTTTGTGATCCTAAGTGACAAATGGACTTTTTAGGTCATATAGGACCTAACTGGGCAATTTGTACTTCTTTGGTCTATTAGAGCCCAAATGGACTGTTTGATCCTAATAGAGCTAATTGGACTTTTTAGGTCATATAGGACCTAACTAGACCAATTTTACTTCTTTGACTATTGGAACCAAATGGACTTGTTTGATCCTATAGAGCCAAATGGATTTTTAGGTCTATAGGACTTAACTGGGCCAATTTGTACTTCTTTGGTCATATTGGAGCCCCAAATGGACTTGTGATCCTAATAGAGCCCAAATGCACTTTTGGGTCATAAGGATCTACTGGGCCAATTGCACTTCTTTGGTCCTAATGGAGCACAAATGGACTTGTTTGACCAAAATAGACCCCAAATGGACATGTTTGATCCTAATAGAGCCCAAGGATGTTGGGATAAGTTGGGCCAATTTGTACTTCTTTGGTCTGTTGGAGCCAAATGGACTTGTTTGATCCTAAAGGCCAAAATGGGCGTTTTAGGTCATATAACCTAGCTGGGCCAATTTGAACCTTGGTCTATTGGACCAAATGGACTTGTTTGCTCCTAATAGAGCCCAAATGGACTTTTGGGTCATAGGACCAATTGGGCTTTGTCTTTTTGATCCTAATGGAGCCCGAAATGGACTTATTTGACCCCAATAGACCCCAAATGGACTTATTTGATCCTAATAGAGCCGAAATGGACTTGTAGGTCATAAAGGACCCTATGGGCCAATTTGTACTTCTTTGGTCTATTGGGCCCAAATGGACTTGTTTGATCCCAATAGAGCCAAAATGGATTTTTAGGTCATATAGGACAATCAGGGCAATTGTACTTCTGGTCGGCGCCCAAATGGACTTGTTTGATCTAATAGAGCCCAAAATGACTTTTAGGTCATATAGGACCTATTTGGGCCAATTTGTACTTCTTTGGTCTATTGGGCCCAAATGGACTTGTTTGATCCTAATGGCCAGCTGGCTTTTAGGTCATATAGGACCTAGCTGGGCCAATTTGTATTCTTTGGTCCGATGGGCCCAAATGGACTTGTTTGACAAGAGCCAAATGGACTTTTTTGGTCATATAGGACCTACTAGGGCAATTTGTACTTATTTGGCTATTGGAGCCCAAATGGACTTGTATGATCCTAATAGATTATTTTGGACATTTTTGGTCTAGGACCTAACATTGTGCTTCTTGATCTATTGGGCCCAAATGGACTTGTTTGATCAAGACAAATGGTTGTCATATAGGACTAATTGGGCCATTTGACTTCTTTGGTCTATTGGAGCCAAAATGGACTTGTTTGACCTAATAGAGAAATAACTTTTAGGTCATATAGGACCTAAGCGAGCCAATTTGTACTTCTATGGAGATATTAGAGCCCAAATGGACTTGTTTGATCATAATAGAGCCAAAATGAATATTTTAGGTCATATAGGACCTAACTGGGCCAATTTGTACTTCTTTGGTCCTATTGGAGCAAATGGACGTTTGATCCAATAGAGCCAAAATGCACTTTTTAGGTCATATAGGACCTATGGGGCAATTGTACTTCTTTGAAATATTGGGCCCAAATGGACTTTTTGATCCTAATAGAGCCATATGGACATCCTAGGTCACATAGGACCTAATGGGCCAATTGTACTTCTTTGGTCTATTGGGCCCAAATGGACTTTTTGATCCTAATAGAGCCAAAATGCCTTTTAGGTCATATAGGACCTAACTGGGCCAATTTTAATTCTTTGGTCCCTTGGAGCCCAAATGGACTTGTTTGATCTAATGAGCCCAAATGGTTTTTAGGTCTATAGACCTAAGCTGCTTTGTACTTCTTTGGTCTATTAGAGCCCAAATGGACTTTTTGATCCTAATGGAGCCAAATGCACTTTTTAGGTCATATAGGACCTAAGGGCCAATTTGTACTTCTTTGGTCCTTTAGAGCCCGAATGGACTTGTTTAATCCTAATAGAGCCAAATGGACTGTTAGGTCATATAGGACCTAAGCTGGGCAATTTTTACTTCTTTGGTCCAGGGAGCCCAAATGGACTTGTTTGACCCTAATAGAGCCCAAATGGTTTTGGGTCATATAGGACCTAACTGGCCAATTTGTACTTCTTTGGTCTATTGGAGCCTAAATGGACTTGTTTGATCGAAGTCTCCCAATAGGCCAAAATGGACTTTTTAGGTCATACTAGGACCTAGGCAATTTGTACTTCTTTGGTCCCATTGGGCCCAAATGGACTTGTTTGATCCTAATAGAGCCAATGGAATTTTTAGGTCATAGAGGACCTAAGCGGGTCAATTTGTACTTCTTTGGTCATTGGAGCCCGAATGGACTTGTTTGATCCTAATAGAGCCAAAATGCACTTTTTAGGTCTACGAGGACCTGTGGGCCAATTTGTACTTCCTTGGAAATATTGGAGCTCAAATGGACTTGTTTGACCCTAATAGAGCACAAATGGACTTTTTTGGTCAATAGGCCTTGGGCCAATTTGTACTCCTTTGGTCCTATTGGGCCCGAATGGACTTTTTTGATCTAATAGAGCCATGGACTTTTTGGTCCATAGGACCTAGCTGGGCCAATTTGTACTTCTTTGGTCTATTGGAGCCCAAATGGACTTGTGTGTTCCTAATAGAGCCCAAATGGACTTTTAGGTCATATAGGACCTAATTGGGCCAATTTGTACTTCTTTGGTCTATTGGGCCCTAATGGACTTGTTTGACCAAATAGAGCCAAAATGCCTTTTTTGGTCATATAGGACCTAATGGGCCAAATGTACTTCTTTGGAAATATTGGAGCCCAAATGGACTTGTTTGATCCTAATAGGCCAAATGGAATTTTTAGGTCATCTAGGACCTAGGGCCAACGTCTTCTTTGGTCTATTGGAGCCCAAATGGACTTGTTTGATCCTAATAGAGCAAATGCTAGGTCATATAGGACTGCTGGGCCAATTTGTACTTCTTTGGTCCTATTGGAGCCCAAATGGACTTGTTTGATCCTAATAGAGCCCAAATGGACTTTTTGGGTCATATAGGACCTAAGCTAGGCCAATTTGTACTTCTTGGTCCTATTGGAGCCCAAATGGATTGTTTGATCCTAATAGGCCAAATGGACTTTTTAGGTCATATAGGACCTAGGCTGGGAATTGTACTTCTTTGGTCCTTTTGGAGCCCAAATGGACTTGTTTGATCCTAATGGAGCCAAAATGGGCTTGTTAGGTCATATAGGACTAGCTGGGCCAATTTGTACTTCTTTGGTCTAATGGAGCCCGAATGGACTTGTTTGACCCTAATGAGATGGACATTTTAGGCCATATAGGACCTAACTGGGCCAATTTTTACTTCTTTGGTCCTATTGGAGCCGAAATGGACTTGTTTGATCCTAATAGAGCCCAAATGGACATTTTAGGTCATATAGGACCTAAGCTGGGCCAATTTGTACTTCTTTAGTCTTTGGAGCCCGAATGGACTTGTTTGATCCTAATAGGCCCAAATGGACTTTTAGGTCATATAGGACCTATGGGCCAATTGTACTTCTTTGGCTATTGGAACCCAAATGGACTTGTTTGATCCTAATAGAGCCAAAATGGATTTTTTGGTCATATAGGACCTAACTGGGCCAATTGTACTTTAGGTCCTATTGGAGCCCAAATGGCTTGTTTGATCCTAATAGAGCCCCAATGGAGTTTTAGGTCATATAGGACCTACTGGGACAAGTTGTGCTTCTTTAATCTATTGGGCCCAAATGGGCTTTTTGATCTAATAGAGCCAAATGCGCTTTTAGGTCATAGAGGACCCAAGGGGCCAATTTGTACTTCTTTAGTCCTTTGTAGCCCAAATGGACTTGTTTGATCCTAATAGAGCCCGAATGGACTTGTTAGGTCATATAGGACCTAAGCTGGGCCAATTGCACTTCTTTGGTCTAATGGAGACCAAATGGACTTGTTTGACCCTTATAGAGCACGAATAGACTTTTAGGCCATATAGGACCTAAGCTGGGCCAATTTTTACTTCTTTGGTCTATTGGAGCCCAAATGGACTTGTTTGATCCTAATAGAGCCCAAATGGACATTTTAGGTCATTAGGACCTAACTGGGCCAATTTTTACTTCTTTGGAAATATTGGAGCCCAAATGGACTTGTTTGGTCCTTATAGGCCAAAATGGAATTTTTGGTCTATAGGACCTAACTAGGCCAATTTGTACTCTTTGGTCTATTGGAGCCCAAATGGACTTGTTTGATCCTAATAGAGCCAAAATGCACTTTTTAGGTCATATAGGACCTAACTTGGCCAATTGTACTTCTTGGAAATATTGGAGCCCAAATGGACTTGTTTGATCCTTATAGAGCAAATGGAATTTTTAGGTCATATAGGACCTAAGCCAGGCCAATTTGTACTTCTTTGGTCCTATTGGAGCCCAAATGGACTTGTTTGATCCTAATAGGCCAAAATGCACTTTTTGGGTCATATAGGACCTAACTGGGCCAATTTGTACTCTTTGGAAATGTTGGAGCCCAAATGGACTTGTTTGACCTAATAGAGCCCAAATGGACTTTTTAGGTCATATAGGACCTACTGGGCCAATTTGTACTATTTTGGTCTATTGGAGCACAAATGGACTTGTTTGATCCTAATAGAGCTCAGCTGGACATTTTAGGTCATATGGGACCTAAGCTGAGCCAATTTGTACTTCTTTGGTCCTATTGGTGCCCAAATGGACGTTTGATCCCTAATAGAGCCCAAATGGACATTTTAGGTCATATAGGACCTAACTAGGCCATTTGTACTTCTTTGGTCTATTGGAGCCTAAATGGACTTGTTTGATCCTAATAGAAGCCCAAGACTGGACATTTTGACTCGCCAATTTGTACTTATTTGGTCCTATTGGAGCCCAAATGGACTTGTTTGAGCCTAATAGAGCCCGAATGGACTTGTTTGATCCAATATGGCCCAAATGGACTTGTTTGCCCCTAGTAGAGCCCAATGGACTTGTTAGGTCATAAAGGACTATTGGGAGGTTGTACTTCTTTGGTCTAATGGAGCCCAAAGGGACTTGTTTTACCCTAATAGAGCCCAAATGGACTTTTTAGGTAATATGGGACCTAATTGGGCCAATTTGTGCTACTTTGGTCCTAATGGAGCCCAAATGGATATTTAAGGTCATATAGGACCTAAGGGCTATTGTACTTCTTTGGTCTATTTGGGCTCAAATGGACTTGTTTGATCCTAATAGATCCCAAATGGACTTTTTAGGTCATATAGGACCCTAAGCGGGCCAATTTATACTCCTTTGGTCTGTTGGAGGCAAGTGGACTTGTTTGATCTAATAGAGCCCAACTTGACATTTTTGGTCATGTAGGACCTAGCTGGTAATTTGTGCTTTTTGGTCTTTGGAGCCCAAATGGACTTGTGTGATCCTAATAGAGCCCAAATGGACTTTTTAGGTCATATAGGACCTAGCTGGGCCAATTTGTACTTCTTTGGTCCGTGGAGCCCAAATGGACTTGTTTGATCTAATAGAGCCCAACTGGACATTTTTAGCTCATATAGGACCTAACTGGGCCAATTTGTACTTCTTTGGACCTATTGGAGCCCTAAATGGAATTGTTTGATCCTAATAGAGCCCGAATGGACTTTTTAGGTCATATAGGACTTAACTGGGCCAATTTGTACTTCTTTGGTCTATTGGATCCCCGAATGGACTTGTTTGATCCTAATAGAGGCAAAATGCACTTTTTAGGTCTATAGGACCTACAGAAAGCCAATTTGTACTTCTTTGGTCCTAATGGGCCCAAATAGACTTGTTTGCCCTAAATAGACCCCAAATGGACTTGTTTGATCCTAATAGAGCCCAAATGGACTTGTTAGGTCTTAAAGGACCTATGGGCCATTTGTACTTTTTGGTCTATTGGGCCCAAATGGACTTGTTTGATCCTAATAGTGCCCAAATGGACTTTTTGGGTCATATAGGACCTATCACGGGCCAATTTGTACTTCTTTGGTCTATTGGAGCCCCGAATGGACTTGTTTGATCCTAATAGAGCCAAAATGCACTTTTTGGTCATATAGGACCTAACTTGGCCAATTTGTACTTCTTTGGTCCAATTGGAGCCCAAATGGACTTGTTTGACCCCTAATAGAGCCCAAATGGACTTGTTTGATCCTAATAGAGCCCAAATGGACTTGTTAGGTCATAAAGGACCTAAGGGCCAATTTGTACTTCTTTGGTCTATTGGAGCCAAATGGACTTGTTTGATCCTAATAGAGCCCAAATGGACTTTTTAGGTCATATAGGACCTAGCTGGGCCAATTTGGACTTCTTTGGTCCTTATGAGCCAAATAGACTTGTATGACCCTAATAGAGCCCGAATGGACTTGTTTGATCTAATAGAGCCCAAATGGACTTGTTAGGTCATAAAGGACCCTAACTGGGCCAATTTGTACCTTCTTTGGTCTATTTGGGCTCAAATGGACTTGTTTGATCCTAATAGATCCCAAATGGACTTTTTAGGTCTATAGGACCTAAGCTGGGCCAATTTATACTCCTTTGGTCCTATTGGAGCCCAATTGGACTTGTTTGATCCTAATAGAGCCCAACTTGCATTTTTGGTCATGTGGGACTAGCTGGGGAATTTGTACTTTTGGTCCTGTTGGGCCCCAAGTGGACTTGTGTGATCCTAATAGAGCCCAAATGCACTTTTTGGGTCATATAGGACCTAAGCTGGGCCAATTTGTACTTCTTTGGTCCTATTGGAGCCCAAATGGACTTGTTTGATCCTAATAGAGCCCAACTGGACATTTTAGGTCATATAGGACCTAGCTGGGTAATTTGTGCTTCTTTGGTCGATGGAGCCAAATGGACTTGTTTGACCCTAATAGAGCCCAAATGGACTTGTTTGGTCATATAGGACCTAACTAGGCCAATTTGTACTTCTTTGGTCTATTGGAGCCCAAATGGACTTGTATGATCCTAATAGAGCCCAACTTGGATTTTAGGTCATATAGGACCTACTTGTGCCAATTTGTACTTCTTCGTCTATTGGAGCCCAAATGGACTTTTTTGTCATATAGGACCTAATTGGGCCATTTTGTACTTCTTTGGCCCTAATGGAGCCCAAATAGACTTGTTTGACCCTAATAGAGCCAAATTGACTTGTTTGATCCTAGTAGAGCCAAATGGACTTGTTTGGTCATAAAGGACCTATTGGGCAATTTGTATTTCTTTGGTCCTAATGGTGCCCAAATGGACTTGTTTGACCCTAATAGAGCCCGAATGGACTTTTTAGGTCATATAGGACCTAACTATGCCAAATTATACTTCTTTGGTCCTTATGGAGCCCAAATGGACTTGTTTGATCCAAATAGAGCACAAATGGACTTTTTAGGTCCAAATAGGACCTAGCTGGGCCAATTTGTACTTCTTTGGTCCTAACTTGGACCTTGATTTTGGTCTAATTTGACAATTATTGTGAAACATGAATTTGTAGGTCTCTTCCTTATCTTTCGTGGACATCAACATCACCAAAATCCGATATGATAGCTCTAGTTATGCTCTGCGAAAACAACAAGGTCAGGATGCGTGAAAAATCGGAAAATTAATAATGTTTAGCAATTAAGCCCAATTAAGCCCGATATTGTAAGCAAACACAATGATTGTAAAGTTGTCTAAATTCCGACTCTCCCTAGCTTGTCTGTGGTGTAATGGACTTCTTTGGTCCTAATGGAGCCCAAATGGACTAGTTAGGTCAAATAGGACCTAACTCGGCCAATTTGTACTTCTTTGGTCCTAATGGTGCCCAAATGGACGTGTTTGATCCTAATAGAGCCCAAATGGACATTTTAGGTCATATAGGACCTAACTGGGCCAATTTGTACTTCTTTGGTCCTATTGGAGCCTAAATGGACTAGTTTGATCCTAATAGAGCCCAGCTTGGACATTTTGGCTCGGCCAATTTGTGCTTCTTTGGTCTATTGGGCCGAATGGACTTGTTTGATCCTAATAGAGCCCAAATGGACTTGTTTGATCCTAATATAGCCCAAATGGACTTGTTTGATCCTAGTAGAGCCCGAATGGACGTTAGGTCATAAAGGACCTAAGCTGGGCGATTTGTACTTCTTTGGTCTAATGGAGCCCAAAGGGACTTGTTTTACCCTAATAGAGCCCAAATTGACTTTTTAGGTAATATAGGACCTACTGGGCCAATTTGTACTTCTTTGGTCCTAATGGAGCCCAAATGGATATTTAAGGTCATATAGGACCTAACTGGGCCAATTTGTACTTCTTTGGTCCTATTTGGGCTCAAATGGACTTGTTTGATCCTAATAGATCCCAAATGGACTTTTGGGTCATATAGGACCTAAGCTGGGCCAATTTATACTCCTTTGGTCTATTGGAGCCCAATTGGACTTGTTTGATCCTAATAGAGCCCAACTTGACATTTTTGGTCATGTAGGACCTAACTGGCGAATTTGTACTTTTTGGTCCCTGTTGGAGCCCAAATGGACTTGTGTGATCCTAATAGAGCCCGAATGGACTTTTTTTAGGTCATATAGGACCTAAGCTGGGCCAATTTGTACTTCTTTGGTCCTATTGAGCCCGAGTGGACTTGTTTGATCCTAATAGAGCCCGACTGGACATTTTAGCTCATATAGGACCTAACTGGGCCAATTTGTACTTCTTTGGACCTATTGGAGCCCAAATGGAATTGTTTGATCCTAATAGAGCCCAAATGGACTTTTTAGGTCATATAGGACTTAAGCGGGCCAATTTTTACTTCTTTGGTCGATTGGATCCCAAATGGACTTGTTTGATCCTAATAGAGCCAAAATGCTTTTTAGGTCATATAGGACCTAACTGGGCCAATTTGTACTTCTTTGGTCCTAATGGAGCCCAAATAGACTTGTTTGCCCTAAATAGACCCCGAATGGACTTGTTTGATCCTAATAGAGCCCAAATGGACTTGTTAGGTCTTAAAGGACCTAAGCTGGGCCAATTTGTACTTTTTGGTCTATTGGAGCCCAAATGGACTTGTTTGATCCTAATAGTGCCCGAATGGACTTTTTAGGTCATATAGGACCTATCTGGGCCAATTTGTACTTCTTTGGTCTATTGGAGCCCCGAATGGACTTGTTTGATCTAATAGAGCCAAAATGCACTTTTTGGTCATATAGGACCTAACTTGGCCAATTTGTACTTCTTTGGTCAATTGGAGCCCAAATGGACTTGTTTGACCCTAATAGAGCCCGAATGGACTTGTTTGATCTAATAGAGCCCCAAATGGACTTGTTAGGTCATAAAGGACCTAATGGGCCAATTTGTACTTCTTTGGTCTATTGGAGCCAAATGGACTTATTTGATCCTAATAGAGCCCAAATGGACTTTTTAGGTCATATAGGACCTACCTGGGCCAATTTGGACTCTTTGGTCCTTATGGAGCCCAAATGGACTTGTATGACCCTAATAGACCCCCAAATGGACTTGTTTGATCCTAATAGAGCCCAAATGGACTTGTTAGCTTATAAAGGACCCAGCTGGGCCAATTTGTACTTCTTTGGTCTTATTGGAGCCCAAATGGACTTGTGTGATCCTAATAGAGCCCAAATGGACTTTTTGGGTCATATAGGACCTAAGCGGGCCAATTTGTACTTCTTTGGTCTATTGGAGCCCAAATGGACTTGTTTGATCCTAATAGAGCCCAGCTGGACATTTTAGGTCATATAGGACCTAGCCGGGCCAATTTGTGCTTCTTTGGTCCTGTGGAACCCAAATGGACTTGTTTGATCCTAATAGAGCCCAAATGGACTTTTTAGGTCATATAGGACTTAAGCTGGGCCAATTTGTACTTCTTTGGTCTATTGGAGCCCAAAATGACTTGTTTGATCCTAATAGAGCCAAAATGCACTTTTTAGGTCATATAGGACCTACTGGGCCAATTTGTACTTCTTTGGTCCTAATGGAGCCCAAATGGACTTGTTTGACCCAAATAGACCCCGAATGGACATGTTTGATCCTAATAGAGCCCAAATGGACTTGTTAGGTCATAAAAGACCTAACTGGGCCAATTTGTACTTCTTTAGTCTGTTGGGCCCAAATGGACTTGTTTGATCCTAAAGAGCCCCAAATGGGCGTTTTTAGGTCATAATGGACCCTAATGGGCCAATTTGTGCTTCTTTGGTCTATTGGAGCCCAAATGGACTTGTTTGATCCTAATAGAGCCCGAATGGACTTTTTAGGTCATATAGGACCTAACTGGGCCAATTTGTACTTCTTTGGTCTAATGGAGCCCAAATGGACTTGTTTGACCCTAATAGACCCCAAATGGACTTGTTTGATCCTAATAGAGCCCAAATGGACTTGTTAGGTCATAAAGGACCTAACTGGCCAATTTGTACTTCTTTGGTCCTATTGGAGCCTAAATGGACTTGTTTGATCCTAATAGAGCCCAAATGGACTTTTTAGATCATATAGGACGATCTGGGCCAATTTGTACTTCTTTGGTCCGCCCGAATGGACATGTTTGATCCTAATAGAGCCAAAATGCACTTTTTAGGTCATATAGGACCTAAACTGGGCCAATTTGTACTTCTTTGGTCCTATTGGAGCCCAAATGGACTTGTTTGATCCTAATAGAGCCCCCCGGACATTTTAGGTCATATAGGACCTAGCTAGGTAATTTGTACTTCTTTGGTCTGATGGGCCCAAATGGACTTGTTTGACCTAATAGAGCCCAAATGGACTTGTTTGGTCATATAGGACCTAAGCTGGGCCAATTTGTACTTCTTTGGTCCTATTGGAGCCCAAATGGACTTGTATGATCCTAATAGAGCCCAGCTGGACATTTTTAGGTCATATAGGACCTAAGTGCCAATTTGTACTTCTTTCGCCCTATTGGAGCCCGAATGGACTTTTTATGTCATATAGGACCTAATTGGGCCATTTTGTACTTCTTTGGCCCTAATGGAGCCCGAATAGACTTGTTTGACCTAATAGAGCCCAAATTGACTTGTTTGATCCTAGTAGAGCCCAAATGGACTTGTTTGGTCATAAAGGACCTACTGGGCCAATTTGTATTTCTTTGGTCCTAATGGTGCCCAAATGGACTTGTTTGACCCTAATAGAGCCCAAATGGACTTTTTAGGTCATATAGGACCTAACTGGGCCAAATTATACTTCTTTGGTCCTATTGGAGCCCAAATGGACTTGTTTGATCCTAATAGAGCACAAATGGACTTTTTAGGTCATATAGGACCTATCTGGGCCAATTTGTACTTCTTTGGTCCTAACTGGACCTTGATTTTGGTCTAATTTGACAATTATTGTGAAACATGAATTTGTAGGTCTCTTCCTTATCTTTCTAGGGACATCAACATCACCAAAATCCGATATCTATAGCTCTAGTTATGCTCTGCGTAAGACAACAAGGTCAGGATGCGTGAAAAATCGGAAAATTAATAATGTTTAGCAATTAAGCCCAATTAAGCCCCAATATTGTAAAAGCAAACACAATGATTGTAAAGTTGTCAAAATCCTCTCTCTCTAGCTTGCTGGTTGTAATGGACTTCTTTGGTCCTAATGGAGCCCCAAATGGACTAGTTAGGTCAAATAGGACCTAATGGGCCAATTGTACTTCTTTGGTCCTAATGGAGCCAAAATGGACTTCTTTGATCCTAATAGAGCCCAAATGGACTTTTTAGGTCATATAGGACCTAATTGGCCCAATTTGTACTTCTTTGGTCCTAATGGAGGCCAAATGGACTTGTTTGATCCTAAAAGAGCCCCAATCGAAGTGTTTGTTCCTAATAGAGCCCAAATGGACTTTTAGGTCATAAAGGACCTAAGCTGGGTCAATTTGTTCTTCTTTGGTCTATTAGATCCCAAATGGACTAGTTTGATCCTAATAGAGCCCAAATGGACTTTTTAGGTCATATAGGACCTAACTAGGCCAATTTGTACTTCTTTGGTCCAAATGGAGTCCAAATGGACTTGTTTGATCCTTATTGAGCCCCAATCGACATGTTAGGATCTAGTTAGGCCAATTTCCCAACGGCCCAATTGTAATTCTTTGGTCCTAATGGAGCCCAAATGGACTTGTTTGATCCTAATAGAGCCCAAATGGACTTGTTAGGACCTAGTTGGGCCAATCGCCCCGATCGGCCCAAATGGACTTGTTTGATCCTAATAGAGCCCAAATGGACTTTTTAGGTCATATAGGACCTATCTGGGCCAATTTGTACTTCTTTGGTCCAATTGGAGCCCAAATGGACTTGTTTGATCCTAATAGAGCCAAAATGCACTTTTTAAGTCATATAGGACCTATTGGGCCAATTTGTACTTCTTTGGTCCTATTGGAGCCCAAATGGACTTGTTTGACCTAATAGGGCCCAAATGGACTTGTTTGATCCTAATAAAGCCCAAATCGACTTGTTAGGACCTAATTGAGCCCATTGCCCCGATCGGCCCAATTGTACTTCTTTGGTCCTATTGGAGCAAAATGGACTTGTTTGAACCTAATAGAGCCCAAATGGACTTTTTAGCTCAAAAAGGACCTAACTTGGCCAATTTGTACTTCTTTGGTCCTATTGGAGCCAAAATGGACTTGTTTGAACCTAATAGAGCCCAAATGGACTTTTTAGGTCATATAGGACCTAACTGGGCCAATTAGAACATCTTTGGTCTATTGGAGCCCAAATGGACTTGTTTGATCCTAATAGAGCCCAACTAGACATTTTAGGTCATATAGGACCTAAGCTGTGCCAATTTGTACTTCTTTTGTCCTATTGGAGCCAAGATGGACTTGTTTGATCCCAAAAGAGCCCAAATGGACTTGTTAGGTCATATAGGACCTAACTGGGCCAATTTGTACTTCTTTGTTCCTATTGGAGCCCAAATGGACTTTTTAGGTCATATAGGACCTAACTGGGACAATTTCTACTTCTTTGGTCCTATTGGAGCCCAAATGGACTTGTTTGATCATAATAAAGCCCAAATGGATTTTTTAGGTCATATAGGACCAATCCGGGCCAATTTGTACTTCTTTGGTCCTATTGGAGCCCAAATGGACTTGTTTGATCGTAATAGAGCCCAAATGGACTTTTTAGGTCATATAGGACCTAACTGGGCCAATTTGTACTTCTTTGGTCCTATTGGAGCCCAAATGGACTTGTTTGATCCTAATAGAGGCCAAATGGACTTGTTAGGACCTAGTTGGGCCAATCGCCTGATCGGCCCAAATGGACTTGTTTGATCCTAATAGAGCACAAATGGACTTTTTAGGTCATATAGGACCAATCTGGGCCAATGTGTACTTCTTTGGTCCAATTGGAGCCCAAAAGGACTTGTTTGATCCTAATTGAGCCAAAATGCACTTTTAAGTCATATAGGACCTAAGCTGGGCCAATTTGTACTTCTTTGGTCCTATTGGAGCCCAAATGGACTTGTTTGACCCTAATAGGGCCCAAATGGACTTGTTTGATCCTAATAAAGCCCAAATCGACTTGTTAGGACCTAATTGAGCCCATTGCCCCGATCGGCCCAATTGTACTTCTTTGGTCCTATTGGAGCAAAATGGACTTGTTTGAACCTAATAGAGCCCAAATGGACTTTTTAGCTCAAAAGGACCTAGCTGGCCAATTTGTACTTCTTTGGTCCTATTGGAGCCAAAATGGACTTGTTTGAACCTAATAGAGCCCAAATGGACTTTTTAGGTCATATAGGACCTAACTGGGCCAATTTGTACATCTTTGGTCCTATTGGAGCCCAAATGGACTTGTTTGATCCTAATAGAGCCCAACTAGACATTTTAGGTCATATAGGACCTAACTGTGCCAATTTGTACTTCTTTTGTCCTATTGGAGCCAAGATGGACTTGTTTGATCCCAATAGAGCCCAAATGGACTTGTTAGGTCATATAGGACCTAACTGGGCCAATTTGTACTTCTTTGGTCCTATTGGAGCCCAAATGGACTTTTTAGGTCATATAGGACCTAACTGGGACAATTTCTACTTCTTTGGTCCTATTGGAGCCCAAATGGACTTGTTTGATCCTAATAGAGCCCAAATGGACTTTTTAGGTCATATAGGACCTATCTGGGCCAATTTGTACTTCTTTGGTCCTATTGGAGCCCAAATGGACTTGTTTGATCCTAATAGAGCCCAAATGAACTTTTTAGGTCATATAGGACCTAACTGGGCCAATTTGTACTTCTTTGGTCCTATTGGAGCCCAAATGGACTTGTTTGATCCTAATAGAGCCAAAATGAACTTTTTAGGTCATATAGGACCTAACAGGGCCAATTTGTAGTTCTTTGGTCCTATTGGAGCCCAAATGGACTTGTTTGATCCTAATAGAGCCTAAATGGACTTTTAAGGTCGTATAGGACCTAACTGGGCCAATTTGTACTTCTTTGTTCCTAATGGAGCCCAAATGGACTTGTTTGACCCTATAGAGCCCAAATAGACTTGTTTGATATTAATAGAGCCTAAATGGACTTGTTAGGTCATAAAGGACCTAACTGTGCCAATTTGTACTTTTTAGGTCATATAGGACCATTTGGGCTCCAAGAGCACCAAAGAAGTACAAATTCGCCCGGTTAGGTCCTATATGACCTAAAAAGTGCATTTTGGCTCTATTAGGATCAAACAATTCCATTTGGGCTCCAATAGGACGAAAGAAGTTCAAATTGGCCTAGTTGAGTCCTATATGACCTTAAATGTCCATTTGGGCTCTATTAGGATCAAACAAGTCCATTTAGGCTCTATAGGACCAAAGAAGTACAAATTGGCCCGATTAGGTCCTATATGACCTAAAATGTCCATTGGGATCTATTAGGTTCAAACATGTCCATTTGGGCTCAATAGCACCAAGAAGTACAAATTGGCCCGATTTGTGCTTGATCGCTTGTCGCGCGCGCGCCAAAAAAGCGCGGTTTGTAAAAATGTAGTTTAGGGAGCGACAACTCGGATATCGTCTCACAAAGACTCTTGGGTTGTTGTTATTAACACTAAATCAGTTTTTTTGGGGGTTTGGATATGAAATAAAATAAAGAAACAAAACAAAAAAGCGAGTAAGAAAACCGAGTCAAGTTAAGAGATTAACAAATAACTAAAGCGATTAACCTACTGTTCTCGGTTTCCCAACTATCATCGGTTCATGCAATTTCCAAGCCCTAAGCAGATTCTAATCCCCTTTTCGGTTGTAGCAACAATTAACAAGCGAAATCACTACTCCGAGATATATGTTCCTATTCCCGAATTAAACAAGCGGGGTTAAGCCCTCATGAACTAAGCGAACATGAGCGAACACACGCGAATTAAACAAACGCGATTCAATATAGGAACATAACATCACCGAAATAAATCAACACAACACTTATTGGAGCCCAAATGGACTTTTTAGGTCATATAGGACCTAAGCTGGGACAATTTCTACTTCTTTGGTCCTATTGGAGCCCAAATGGACTTGTTTGATCCTAATAGAGCCCAAATGGACTTTTTAGGTCATATAGGACCTATCTGGGCCAATTTGTACTTCTTTGGTCCAATTGGAGCCCAAATGGAGTTGTTTGATCCTAATAGAGCCAAAATGCACTTTTTAAGTCATATAGGACCTAACTTGGGCCAATTTGTACTTCTTTGGTCCTATTGGAGCCCAAATGGACTTGTTTGACCCTAATAGGGCCCAAATGGACTTGTTTGATCCTAATAAAGCCCAAATCGACTTGTTAGGACCTAATTGAGCCCATTGCCCCGATCGGCCCAATTGTACTTCTTTGGTCCTATTGGAGCAAAATGGACTTGTTTGAACCTAATAGAGCCCAAATGGACTTTTTAGCTCAAAAGGACCTAACTTGGCCAATTTGTACTTCTTTGGTCCTATTGGAGCCAAAATGGACTTGTTTGAACCTAATAGAGCCCAACTGGACTTTTTAGGTCATATAGGACCTAACTGGGCCAATTTGTACATCTTTGGTCCTATTGGAGCCCAAATGGACTTGTTTGATCCTAATAGAGCCCAACTAGACATTTTAGGTCATATAGGACCTAACTGTGCCAATTTGTACTTCTTTTGTCCTATTGGAGCCAAGATGGACTTGTTTGATCCCAATAGAGCCCAAATGGACTTGTTAGGTCATATAGGACCTAACTGGGTCAATTTGTACTTCTTTGGTCCTATTGGAGCCCAAATGGACTTTTTAGGTCATATAGGACCTAACTGGGACAATTTCTACTTCTTTGGTCCTATTGGAGCCCAAATGGACTTGTTTGATCCTAATAGAGCCCAAATGGACTTTTTAGGTCATATAGGACCTATATGGGCCAATTTGTACTTCTTTGGTCCTATTGGAGCCCAAATGGACTTGTTTGATCCTAATAGAGCCCAAATGAACTTTTTAGGTCATATAGGACCTAACTGGGCCAATTTGTACTTCTTTGGTCCTATTGGAGCCCAAATGGACTTGTTTGATCCTAATAGAGCCCAAATGGACTTGTTAGGACCTAGTTGGGCCAATCGCCCCGATCGGCCCAAATGGACTTGTTTGATCCTAATAGAGCCCAAATGGACTTTTTAGGTCATATAGGACCTATCTGGGCCAATTTGTACTTCTTTGGTCCAATTGGAGCCCAAATGGACTTGTTTGATCCTAATAGAACCAAAATGCACTTTTTAGGTCATATAGAACCTAACTGGGCCAATTTGTACTTCTTTGGTCCTAATGGAGCCCAAATGGACTTGTTTGACCCAAATAGACCCCAAATGGACATGTTTGATCCTAATAGAGCCCAAATGGACTTGTTAGGTCATAAAGGACCTAACTGGGCCAATTTGTACTTCTTTGGTCTGTTGGAGCCCAAATGGACTTGTTTGATCCTAAAGAGCCCAAATGGACGTTTTAGGTCATAATGGACCTAACTGGGCCAATTTGTACTTCTTTGGTCTATTGGAGCCCAAATGGACTTGTTTGATCCTAATAGAGCCCAAATGGACTTTTTAGGTCATATAGGACCTAACTGGGCCAATTTGTACTTCTTTGGTCCTAATGGAGCCCAAATGGACTTGTTTGACCCTAATAGACCCCAAATGGACTTGTTTGATCCTAATAGAGCCCAAATGGACTTTTTAGGTCATATAGGACTCTGGTCTGGGCCAAAGGATGCCGAGCCCGCTCAGCCAATTTGTACTTCTTTGGTCCGCCCAAATGGACATGTTTGATCCTAATAGAGCCAAAATGCACTTTTTAGGTCATATAGGACCTAACTGGGCCAATTTGTACTTCTTTGGTCCTATTGGAGCCCAAATGGACTTGTTTGATCCTAATAGAGCTCAATTTGACATTTTAGGTCATATAGGACCTAAGCTGGGAATTTGTACTTCTTTGGTCTGATGGAGCCCAAATGGACTTGTTTGACCTAATAGAGCCCAAATGGACTTGTTTGGTCATATAGGACCTAAGCTGGGTCAATTTGTACTTCTTTGGTCCTATTGGAGCCCAAATGGACTTGTTTGATCCTAATAGAGCCCAAATGGACATTTTAGGTCATATAGGACCTAACTGTGCCAATTTGTACTTCTTTCGTCCTATTGGAGCCCAAATGGACTTTTTATGTCATATAGGACCTAATTGGGCCATTTTGTACTTCTTTGGCCCTAATGGAGCCCAAATAGACTTGTTTGACCCTAATAGAGCCCAAATTGACTTGTTTGATCCTAGTAGAGCCCAAATGGACTTGTTTGGTCATAAAGGACCTAACTGGGCCAATTTGTATTTCTTTGGTCCTAATGGTGCCCAAATGGACTTGTTTGACCCTAATAGAGCCCAAATGGACTTTTTAGGTCATATAGGACCTAACTGGGCCAAATTATACTTCTTTGGTCCTTATGGAGCCCAAATGGACTTGTTTGATCCAAATAGGGCACAAATGGACTTTTTAGGTCAAATAGGACCTAACTGGGCCAATTTGTACTTCTTTGGTCCTAACTGGACCTTGATTTTGGTCTAATTTGACAATTATTGTGAAACATGAATTTGTAGGTCTCTTCCTTATCTTTCTAGGGACATCAACATCACCAAAATCCGATATCTATAGCTCTAGTTATGCTCTGCGTAAGACAACAAGGTCAGGATGCGTGAAAAATCGGAAAATTAATAATGTTTAGCAATTAAGCCCAATTAAGCCCAATATTGTAAAAGCAAACACAATGATTGTAAAGTTGTCAAAATCCGACTCTCTCTAGCTTGTGCGACTGTAATGGACTTCTTTGGTCCTAATGGAGCCCAAATGGACTAGTTAGGTCAAATAGGACCTAACTGGGCCAATTTGTACTTCTTTGGTCCAATTGGAGCCCAAATGGACTTGTTTGATCCTAATAGAGCCAAAATGCACTTTTTAAGTCATATAGGACCTAACTGGGCCAATTTGTACTTCTTTGGTCCTATTGGAGCCCAAATGGACTTGTTTGACCCTAATAGGGCCCAAATGGACTTGTTTGATCCTAATAAAGCCCAAATCGACTTGTTAGGACCTAATTGAGCCCATTGCCCCGATCGGCCCAATTGTACTTCTTTGGTCCTATTGGAGCAAAATGGACTTGTTTGAACCTAATAGAGCCCAAATGGACTTTTTAGCTCAAAAAGGACCTAACTTGGCCAATTTGTACTTCTTTGGTCCTATTGGAGCCAAAATGGACTTGTTTGAACCTAATAGAGCCCAAATGGACTTTTTAGGTCATATAGGACCTAACTGGGCCAATTTGTACATCTTTGGTCCTATTGGAGCCCAAATGGACTTGTTTGATCCTAATAGAGCCCAACTAGACATTTTAGGTCATATAGGACCTAACTGTGCCAATTTGTACTTCTTTTGTCCTATTGGAGCCAAGATGGACTTGTTTGATCCCAATAGAGCCCAAATGGACTTGTTAGGTCATATAGGACCTATCTGGGCCAATTTGTACTTCTTTGGTCCTATTGGAGCCCAAATGGACTTTTTAGGTCATATAGGACCTAACTGGGCCAAATTATACTTCTTTGGTCCTTATGGAGCCCAAATGGACTTGTTTGATCCAAATAGGGCACAAATGGACTTTTTAGGTCAAATAGGACCTAAGCTGGGCCAATTTGTACTTCTTTGGTCCTAACTGGACCTTGATTTTGGTCTAATTTGACAATTATTGTGAAACATGAATTTGTAGGTCTCTTCCTTATCTTTCTAGGGACATCAACATCACCAAAATCCGATATCTATAGCTCTAGTTATGCTCTGCGTAAGACAACAAGGTCAGGATGCGTGAAAAATCGGAAAATTAATAATGTTTAGCAATTAAGCCCAATTAAGCCCAATATTGTAAAAGCAAACACAATGATTGTAAAGTTGTCAAAATCAGGCTCTCTCTAGCTTGTGCGGCTGTCATGGACTTCTTTGGTCCTAATGGAGCCCAAATGGACTAGTTAGGTCAAATAGGACCTAAGCTGGGCCAATTTGTACTTCTTTGGTCCTAATGGAGCCAAAATGGACTTCTTTGATCCTAATAGAGCCCAAATGGACTTTTTAGGTCATATAGGACCTAATTGGCCCAATTTGTACTTCTTTGGTCCTAATGGAGGCCAAATGGACTTGTTTGATCCTAATAGAGCCCCAATGGACTTGTTTGATCCTAATAGAGCCCAAATGGACTTTTTAGGTCATAAAGGACCTAACTGGGTCAATTTGTTCTTCTTTGGTCCTATTAGATCCCAAATGGACTAGTTTGATCCTAATAGAGCCCAAATGGACTTTTTAGGTCATATAGGACCTAACTAGGCCAATTTGTACTTCTTTGGTCCAAATGGAGTCCAAATGGACTTGTTTGATCCTTATTGAGCCCCAATCGACTTGTTAGGATCTAGTTAGGCCAATTTCCCCGAACGGCCCAATTGTTATTCTTTGGTCCTAATGGAGCCCAAATGGACTTGTTTGATCCTAATAGAGCCCAAATGGACTTGTTAGGACCTAGTTGGGCCAATCGCCCCCGATCGGCCCAAATGGACTTGTTTGATCCTAATAGAGCCCAAATGGACTTTTTAGGTCATATAGGACCTATCTGGGCCAATTTGTACTTCTTTGGTCCAATTGGAGCCCAAATGGACTTGTTTGATCCTAATAGAGCCAAAATGCACTTTTTAAGTCATATAGGACCTAACTGGGCCAATTTGTACTTCTTTGGTCCTATTGGAGCCCAAATGGACTTGTTTGACCCTAATAGGGCCCAAATGGATTTGTTTGATCCTAATAAAGCCCAAATCGACTTGTTAGGACCTAATTGAGCCCATTGCCCCGATCGGCCCAATTGTACTTCTTTGGTCCTATTGGAGCAAAATGGACTTGTTTGAACCTAATAGAGCCCAAATGGACTTTTTAGCTCAAAAAGGACCTAACTTGGCCAATTTGTACTTCTTTGGTCCTATTGGAGCCAAAATGGACTTGTTTGAACCTAATAGAGCCCAAATGGACTTTTTAGGTCATATAGGACCTAACCTGGGCCAATTTGTACATCTTTGGTCCTATTGGAGCCCAAATGGACTTGTTTGATCCTAATAGAGCCCAACTAGACATTTTAGGTCATATAGGACCTAACTGTGCCAATTTGTACTTCTTTTGTCCTATTGGAGCCAAGATGGACTTGTTTGATCCCAATAGAGCCCAAATGGACTTGTTAGGTCATATAGGACCTAAGCTGGGCCAATTTGTACTTCTTTGGTCCTATTGGAGCCCAAATGGACTTTTTAGGTCATATAGGACCTAACTGGGCCAAATTATACTTCTTTGGTCCTTATGGGCCCAAATGGACTTGTTTGATCCAAATAGGGCACAAATGGACTTTTTAGGTCAAATAGGACCTAAGCTGGGCCAATTTGTACTTCTTTGGTCCTAACTGGACCTTGATTTTGGTCTAATTTGACAATTATTGTGAAACATGAATTTGTAGGTCTCTTCCTTATCTTTCTAGGGACATCAACATCACCAAAATCCGATATCTATAGCTCTAGTTATGCTCTGCGTAAGACAACAAGGTCAGGATGCGTGAAAAATCGGAAAATTAATAATGTTTAGCAATTAAGCCCAATTAAGCCCAATATTGTAAAAGCAAACACAATGATTGTAAAGTTGTCAAAATCCGACTCTCTCTAGCTTGTGCGGCTGTCATGGACTTCTTTGGTCCTAATGGAGCCCAAATGGACTAGTTAGGTCAAATAGGACCTAAGCTGGGCCAATTTGTACTTCTTTGGTCCTAATGGAGCCAAAATGGACTTCTTTGATCCTAATAGAGCCCAAATGGACTTTTTAGGTCATATAGGACCTAATTGGCCCAATTTGTACTTCTTTGGTCCTAATGGAGGCCAAATGGACTTGTTTGATCCTAATAGAGCCCCAATGGACTTGTTTGATCCTAATAGAGCCCAAATGGACTTTTTAGGTCATAAAGGACCTAACTGGGTCAATTTGTTCTTCTTTGGTCCTATTAGATCCCAAATGGACTAGTTTGATCCTAATAGAGCCCAAATGGACTTTTTAGGTCATATAGGACCTAACTAGGCCAATTTGTACTTCTTTGGTCCAAATGGAGTCCAAATGGACTTGTTTGATCCTTATTGAGCCCCAATCGACTTGTTAGGATCTAGTTAGGCCAATTTCCCCGAACGGCCCAATTGTTATTCTTTGGTCCTAATGGAGCCCAAATGGACTTGTTTGATCCTAATAGAGCCCAAATGGACTTGTTAGGACCTAGTTGGGCCAATCGCCCCGATCGGCCCAAATGGACTTGTTTGATCCTAATAGAGCCCAAATGGACTTTTTAGGTCATATAGGACCTATCTGGGCCAATTTGTACTTCTTTGGTCCAATTGGAGCCCAAATGGACTTGTTTGATCCTAATAGTGCCAAAATGCACTTTTTAAGTCATATAGGACCTAACTGGGCCAATTTGTACTTCTTTGGTCCTATTGGAGCCCAAATGGACTTGTTTGACCCTAATAGGGCCCAAATGGACTTGTTTGATCCTAATAAAGCCCAAATCGACTTGTTAGGACCTAATTGAGCCCATTGCCCCGATCGGCCCAATTGTACTTCTTTGGTCCTATTGGAGCAAAATGGACTTGTTTGAACCTAATAGAGCCCAAATGGACTTTTTAGCTCAAAAAGGACCTAACTTGGCCAATTTGTACTTCTTTGGTCCTATTGGAGCCAAAATGGACTTGTTTGAACCTAATAGAGCCCAACTGGACTTTTTAGGTCATATAGGACCTAACTGGGCCAATTTGTACTTCTTTGGTCCTATTGGAGCCCAAATGGACTTGTTTGATCCTAATAGAGCCCAACTAGACATTTTAGGTCATATAGGACCTAAGCTGTGCCAATTTGTACTTCTTTTGTCCTATTAGAGCCAAGATGGACTTGTTTGATCCCAATAGAGCCCCAAATGGACTTGTTAGGTCATATAGGACCTAAGCTGGGCCAATTTGTACTTCTTTGGTCCTATTGGAGCCCAAATGCACTTTTTAGGTCATATGGGACCAATCTGGGCCAATTTCTACTTCTTTGGTCCTATTGGAGCCCAAATGGACTTGTTTGATCCTAATAGAGCCCAAATGGACTTTTTAGGTCATATAGGACCTATCTGGGACAATTTGTACTTCTTTGGTCCTATTGGAGCCCAAATGGACTTGTTTGATCCTAATAGAGCCCAAATGAACTTTTTAGGTCATATAGGACCTAACTGGGCCAATTTGTACTTCTTTGGTCCTATTGGAGCCCAAATGGACTTGTTTGATCCTAATAGAGCCCAAATGGACTTGTTAGGACCTAGTTGGGCCAATCGCCCGATCGGCCCAAATGGACTTGTTTGATCCTAATAGAGCCCAAATGGACTTTTTAGGTCATATAGGACCTATCTGGGCCAATTTGTACTTCTTTGGTCCAATTGGAGCCCAAATGGACTTGTTTGATCCTAATAGAGCCAAAATGCACTTTTTAAGTCATATAGGACCTAACTGGGCCAATTTGTACTTCTTTGGTCCTATTGGAGCCCAAATGGACTTGTTTGACCCTAATAGGGCCCAAATGGACTTGTTTGATCCTAATAAAGCCCAAATCGACTTGTTAGGACCTAATTGAGCCCATTGCCCCGATCGGCCCAATTGTACTTCTTTGGTCCTATTGGAGCAAAATGGACTTGTTTGAACCTAATAGAGCCCAAATGGACTTTTTAGCTCAAAAAGGACCTAACTTGGCCAATTTGTACTTCTTTGGTCCTATTGGAGCCAAAATGGACTTGTTTGAACCTAATAGAGCCCAAATGGACTTTTTAGGTAATATAGGACCTAACTGGGCCAATTTGTACATCTTTGGTCCTATTGGAGCCCAAATGGACTTGTTTGATCCTAATAGAGCCCAACTAGACATTTTAGGTCATATAGGACCTAACTGTGCCAATTTGTACTTCTTTTGTCCTATTGGAGCCAAGATGGACTTGTTTGATCCCAATAGAGCCCAAATGGACTTGTTAGGTCATATAGGACCTAACTGGGCCAATTTGTACTTCTTTGGTCCTATTGGGCCCAAATGGACTTTTTAGGTCATATAGGACCTAAACTGGGACAATTTCTACTTCTTTGGTCCTATTGGAGCCCAAATGGACTTGTTTGATCCTAATAGAGCCCAAATGGACTTTTTAGGTCATATAGGACCTATCTGGGCCAATTTGTACTTCTTTGGTCCTATTGGAGCCCAAATGGACTTGTTTGATCCTAATAGAGCCCAAATGAACTTTTTAGGTCATATAGGACCTAACTGGGCCAATTTGTACTTCTTTGGTCCTATTGGAGCCCAAATGGACTTGTTTGATCCTAATAGAGCCAAAATGCACTTTTTAGGTCATATAGGACCTAACAGGGCCAATTTGTACTTCTTTGGTCCTATTGGAGCCCAAATGGACTTGTTTGATCCTAATAGAGCCTAAATGGACTTTTAAGGTTGTATAGGACCCTAGCTTGGGCCAATTTGTACTTCTTTGTTCCTAATGGAGCCCAAATGGACTTGTTTGACCCTATAGAGCCCAAATAGACTTGTTTGATATTAATAGAGCCTAAATGGACTTGTTAGGTCATAAAGGACCTAACTGTGCCAATTTGTACTTTTTAGCTCATATAGGACCATTTGGGCTCCAATAGGACCAAAGAAGTACAAATTGGCCCTGTTAGGTCCTATTTGACCTAAAATGTCCAGTTGGGCTCTATTAGGATCAAACAAGTCCATTTGTGCTCCAATAGGACGAAAGAAGTTCAAATTGGCCTAGTTAGGTCCTATATGACCTTAAATGTCCATTTGGGCTCTATTAGGATCAAACAAGTCCATTTAGGCTCCTATAGGACCAAAGAAGTACAAATTGGCCCAGTTAGGTCCTATATGACCTAAAATGTCCAGTTGGGCTCTATTAGGATCAAACATGTCAATTTGGGCTCCAATAGCACCAAAGAAGTACAAATTGGCCCAGTTTGGTGCTTGATCGCGCTGTCGCGCACGCGCCAAAAAGCGCGCGGTTTGTAAAAATGTAGTTTAGGGAGCGACAACTCGGATATCGTCTCACAAAGACTCTTGGGTTGTTGTTATTAACACTAAATCAGTTTTTGGGGGGGTTTGGATATGAAATAAAATAAAGAAACAAAACAAAAACAGAGTAAGAAAACCGATCAAGTTAAGAGATTAACAAATAACTAAAGCGATTAACCCTCTTGTTCTCGGTTTCCCAACTATCATCGGTTCATGCAATTTCCAAGCCCTAAGCAGATTCTAATCCCCTTTCGGTTGTAGCAACAATTAACAAACGAAATCACTACTGAAGATATATGTTCCTATTCCCGAATTAAACAAGCGGGGTTAAGCCCTCATGAACTAAGCGAACATGAACGAACACACGCGAATTAAACAAACGCGATTCAATATAGGAACATAACATCACCGAAATAAATCAACACAACACTATACACTCCTGAATTAAACAAACAAATATATAGCATAGTATTGAAAAGAGAATAGCAAACAAAACAGGAATTACTGAACCTCAAGTGATAATGGAAACCAATTACAGTAGACTAATCCTAGGAGACTAGCTCTCCATTAAAAAAGAAAAACAAAGCATTAAACCTAATTCTACAGCCATCTAAACTAAAGAGAAAACAAAGATAAGAAGAACTCAGTTCTTCCTTCAAACAAGCTTAAATACAAATTCTGGATTCAGCTATCTCGCGGGGCGATCACACCTTCGCGAGGCGAATAATACAAATAGTCTTCAGCTTTTGGTTCTCTCGCGAGGCGAGCTTATATTCGCGAGGCGAGACTCTTCAAATTCCAAACTGTAACGCCCGTGACCTTCAACATGGATAAGCCGTGATGGCTTCTGGTCTTCCAGGGTTGGATTACTCGCGAGGCGAGTCATGTTTCGCGGGGCGAGACAGAGAGGTTTGCAATTTCTGGCACAGTCACCTTCAGGCTCGCGAGGCGAGCAGCCTTCTCGCGGGGCGAAGAACTCCAGAATTATTTCTTTTTATTAACCTGAAAACAGGAAATAGCATAAGTGCTTTATTCAACTCTAAATCAGCTAAATTAACCTAAAAATACTTAAACGACTCAAAATGACGCTTAAAGAGAATCAAGTCTAATTTAGGCGAAAATGAGATATAATTAGCACAAAACCACGGTCATACTAGTCATAAAACTAGATGAGCCAGAGGCTGATCAAAATACCCCAAACTTAAACTTTGCTTGTCCCCAAGCAAACTAAAACTCAAAAACTCAAAAAGACTCAAGACATGGCAAGCTTAAGAGATTCAATCAACTTCGCACAAAATTCAAGCAATTCATCAAAATGATTTTCCTCAATGTTCCCCCCTTTCAAACAAAGCAATCCCCACATGCATTCACTCTAAACATTTGATAATTTCATCATTCATGCAATCATCAATCTAAGCAAGGGAATCCAAGTTACACATAAGAGGGAGATCACCAAATTCAAACAATCGCCTTCCTCACAAGGGCATTTAGTGTTTCACTCATCCGCTCAGTTTTTGTCAGGCTATCAACATTTCACTCAGTTTCACTTTTAAGAAGAACTTCCCATAAATTTGATTTTCATCTCCAAATGATTCCCACAGAAAACATGCATGCAACATCAAAAGGTCTTTTATGGTTGTAATGGGGCTTGGCTAAGGGTAGGATATACAAAGGTACTGGGCTGAAGTCCCTAGGAACTAAGAGAGCATGAGCATTTTATCACATTGAATTTCCTACTCAAGTTCCTTTTTCCATTTTTCTTTATGCCTTGGGTGACTACAGCCCTTTTCTTTTGACATTTTTGTTCTTTTTATTTTTTTTTATTTTTTTATTATTATTATTTTTTTCTTTTTTTCTTTTTTTTCTTGCCTTTGGCTCCAACCTTTTTATTATTTCTTTTTCCTTTTTTTTTTCACCCCAAACAATACATTACACCTTGTAGCCACCCCAAACTTAGTTTCTTGCAAACCTTCTCTTGCTAGCTTCCATGCTCTCCTAATCCTAAGATCGGGTTAACATGGTTTTTTTCCGGATTTTGGGCTCATAACATAAGGTTATCAAGAATTAACAGGCTAATTAGGCTCAAAGGGGCTAACTAGGGAAACATGCATTAGGGATGGTTATTTTCAGGCCAAGTAGTTATTTACAAAGGAAATGCCTAAATCATCTGAAGCAAACACATAAACATGCAAACCAAGAAGAGATTCAAGCAAATTCGGGAAAGTGCAACTCAAAAGTGATTTCACACAGTTTAAAACATGTTGGAGGCTCAAATCCTCACCTGGACATTTTTTGCAAATTGTTTGAACGAGATTCTATCCCTAGTGTGTGCATCCCATCACCCCAAACTTATCATAAATCATGCAATCACAATGAAACATCTCAAAGTTCAGTTTTCAAAATTTTTTTAAGTGGGAATTAATTTTCAATTTTCAAAACTTAGGGGGAAAACAGTCAACACATAACATGCAATCCATCTATGCAAATTTAATTAAAATCCAGCAAACTTGCCGACACAAGACTCAACATAACTCTTGAGCTTCTCAAATTATTCAAGAGCTGAAGAAAACAAAACAAAAACAAAACAAAGCTACAATTGGTTCCCTCCCCCACACTTAAAATATACATTGTCCCCGATGAACAACATAACTATACAATCAGAGTGAGGGAAAGGAAAGGGTACTCCCTGATCAAGTGTCAGTGTAGGTGGGAGCTTCCAAGGAGAGCTCCTCAACAATAGCATCGTCAGGAACACCAGCAGCCACACCATGGAATGGCTTCAGCCTCTGCCCGTTAACCTTGAAGGACTTGTTGCTATCTGCATCTTTAATCTCTACTGCACCATAAGGAAAAACATTAGTAACAACAAACGGGCCAGCCCACTTGGACCTAAGTTTCCCAGCCATCACTTTCATGCGGGAGTTAAACAGTAAGACCTGCTGGCCCACAGAAAATTATTTTCTAGCAATCATCCTATCATGAAAATATTTTGTTTTCTCTTTATAAATCTTGGAGCTTTCATAGGCTTCTAGCCTAAGCTCCTCAGTTTCTTTAAATTGTAATTTCCTTTCAATACCAGCTTTCTTCATTTCCAAATTCTGACACTTGATCGCCCAATATGCACGGTGCTCAACTTCCCACGAGGAGGTGACATGCCTTACCAAATACAAGCCTAAAAGGGGACATCCCTATTGGCGTCTTGAAAGCGGTCCTCTAAGCCCACGGTGCGTCTTCCGGACAGCGGCTCAAGATCCTTTCTATTAGGCTGCACCATTTTCTCTAAAATGCGCTTGATCTCCTGTTTGATATCTCGACTGGCCATTGGTGCAGGGATGATAAGCGATGGAAACTCTATGCACAACTCCATATTTCTGAGTAAGGCTTCCATGGTGCGGTTGCGAAGTGAGTACCCTGGTCACTGATAATAGCCCGAGGTATGCCAAACCTGCAAAAAATGTTGGACCTAACAAATTTTGAAACAACTTTAGAATCGTTAGTCCTAGTGGGGATTGCTTCCACCCACTTTGAAACATAGTCAACAGCCAAAAGAATGTACGAGAAAACCAAAAGAAGCGAGGAAAGGACCCATAAAGTCGATTCCCCACACATCAAAAACCTCACAAAAAGCATGGGCTCTTTGAGGCATCTCACTCCCCTACGAGTGATGGCGGGGCTGTTGTTTGACACTCCTTACAATTCCGGTAGACCTCATAGGCATCTCTAAAAATAGTGGGCCAGTAGAACCCAGAATCTAGGACTTTTCTTGCCGTCCTCTATGGTCCAAAGTGTCCCCCTACTTGAGAGGCATGAGAAAAATGCAGGATGGACTCTGTCTCATGATCGGGGACACACCTCCGAATTACCTGATCACTGCAAAACTTCCAAAGGTAGGGATCATCCCACACATAGTACTTTGAATCACTCTTGAGCTTGTGGAACTTGGATCTACTTGTACCTGCAGGAACAACACCAGCAACAAGAAAGTTAACAATGTCAGCAAACCATGGCGTTACCCCATACAGATGTAGAAGTCGCTCATCAGGAAAATCATCTTGGATGGGAGAAGGATCCTCATCCCTTGCTATTCGGCTCAAGTGATCGGCTACCAAATTTTCAGCTCCACTCCTGTCTTTTATCTCCACATTGAACTCTTGGAGCAAAAGCATCCACAGGATCAATCTTGGCTTAGCTTCGGTTTCTTTACTTGGTATTTGAGCTGCATGGTCGGTGAAAACAATAACCCTAGAACCTAGCAAATATGACCTAAATTTATCAAGTGCAAACACAACAGCTAGCAGTTCTTTCTCAGTGGTGGTGTAATTTGATTGTGCAGCATCTAATGTCCTAGAAGCATAATGGATGACATGGGCAGCCTTGCCCACCCTTTGTGCCAGAACCGCTCCCACAGCATAATTAGAAGCATCACACATGAGTTCAAAAGGGAGGGTCAAGTCAGGGGGCTGGATGATAGGGGTAGATGTCAATGCTCTTTTCAGGTAGTCAAATGCCTTCTTGTAATTTTCATCAAAATGGAACATGGCATCATTCTTCAGCAGGTTTGACAATGGCAGAGCTATCTTGCTGAAGTCCTTAATGAAGCGCCTATAGAAACCTGCATGGCCAAGAAAAGAACGAATCTCGCGTACGCAAGATGGATAAGGCAATGAAGAAATCACATCAATTTTTGCAGGATCTACTGAAATACCCTCTTTAGAAATAACATGACCCAAAACAATCCCCTGTTCTACCATAAAGTGACATTTTTCATAGTTCAAAATCAGATCAGTCTCAATGCATCTTTCTAGAACTAAACTCAAACAATGAAAACATGCATCAAATGAGGAGCCATATACGGTGAAGTCATCCATGAACGACTCCATGCAATTTTCAATAAATTCAGTAAAAATGCTAAGCATGCATCTTTGGAAGGTGCCAAGAGCATTACAAAGGCCAAATGGCATCCTCCTATAGGCAAGCGTCGAGAAGGGGCACGTGAAAGTGGTCTATTCACGATCCTGCGGGGCAATATGGATCCGGAAATACCAGGAAAAGCCATCAAGAAAACAGTAATGAGATTTACCACCAGCCCGTTCCAAGATATGACCTATGAGCGGCAAAGGAAAGTGATCCTTTCGGTGGCCTGGTTCAACTTCCTATAATCTATACGAGACTACTTGGCTATTACGGACTCTAGTAGGTACAAGCTAAGAATTATAAATCCTTAACACTGTGAGGCCGGACTTCTTGGGTACAACATGCACTGGACTAACCCAAGTACTATCAGAGATGGGGTATATAATACACTGCGAGAAGTTTAGTCACCTCTTTCTTCACCACATCCAGAATCAGTTGATTGAGTCGCCTTTGGGCCTGTCTAAATGGTTTAGCCCCATCCTCGAATAGAATTCTATGCATACATCTGGAGGGGCTAATTCCTGGAATATCAGCCAAGGTCCACCCAATAGCCTTCTTGTGCTTCTTCAGAACCTCCAATAGTTTTGCTTCTGTCAGTGAGTCAAGTTTGGAGGAAATGATGACTGGAAGTTTTTCATTTGTCTCCAAGTAAGCATAATTTAGGTTCCCAGGAAGTGGCTTGAGCTCTAAGGAGGGTGGCTGCTCAATGGATGGTACATTTGGAGTAGCCATGATGTCAAGAACTCTCGCTGAACGCATGACTTCAGTCTCTCTATCACTATCACCTTGCAAAGTTGAATCAAGAAACTCAGCACAAACAGCACACGGGTTAGTGTCAGTACAGTCAGTACATGAATATATATCATCAAATCCAGAAATAAATGGAAAATCAGAAACAAGGTCTTCATGGGTGTCCTCAATAATCTCGGGAAGCAACTCTAACTGGAAAGCGAGTGCTCTTCCAATGGATGTTTCATAGCATCAAAGATGTTGAACTTTGCCACAATATCACCAAACTCCATAGACATGGTCCCATCATTAACATCAATCTTAGTCTTAGCTGTCTTCATGAATGGAGTGCGCCAGGATTATTGGTGATCTATTAGAATTTGTCTCTCCTGCCATGTCTAGGATGTAGAAGTCGCGAGGAAAATCAACTCATCAACTTGTACCAAGCACATCTTCTACCATTCCCATGGGGCGGGCACTTGGTCTGTTGGCCAAGCTGGATGGTGAGACTTTATATCTTGCAAGGGACCAAGATCAAGGTTATTGAAAATAGAGGTGGGCATGACATTTATGGAGGCTCCCAAATCCAGCATGCAATTTTCAAATTTTCTGTCCCCAATAGTGCATGGAATAGTAAAAGTGCCCGGATCCTTGCACTTCTGTGGTAGTGCCTGAGTAGGGGCTGGAACAGTAACTCTTTCTGGTGCAGGATTAGACTGGATAAGAGCTGAGACATTTCTTCCCAAATTAACTCTCTCATTACTCTTCAACTTCCTCTTGTTGGTGCATAGATCCTTCAGAAATTTTGCATACTTGGGCACCTGCTTGATCACATCTAGAAGGGGAATATTCACAGCCACCTTTCTGAACACATCTAAAATTTCCCTTTCCTTGTCTTCACCACCAATCTTCTTATTTTTCTGTACTCTGTGTGGGAAGGGGATCGGTGGTATGTACACTTTCTCAGCTTCACCATCAACAGTAGGCTCAGGAGTTACCTCAACAGTTTCTTCAGCTTTTCCAGAGGTGGCCTCAACAACTTTTTCCAGATCTTAGAGAAATGGCACTCACATTAGGATTGGAGACATTGGGATTTATCACTGTTTGTGCAGGCAGTTGACTTGATCTTTGAGCTTGCTGTATGTTATTTATGGATGTGGCAAGCTGTCCAACCTGTGTCTCTAAATTTTGAATGCTAGCATCCGTTCGCTGCTGATACTGTGCCTGTGAGGCTTGGAACTGTGCCTGGAACTATCCAATTTGCTGCTGCAACTGGAGATTTTGTTCAGTCATTTTCTTGAATATGTCCTCTAGTGAAGGTCCGGAAGGTGCAGGAGTGGTCACTTGAGGAGGATTCTGAGGTGGTGCCACCGGTTGTTGTTGGGATGAGTTCCCATACCGAAGGTTAGGATGATTCCTCCAGTTGGGATGGTACCTATTTATGGAGAGGTCTGGAGTCTTTGTCTGGGGTTCATTGTTGCCTTGATTGTAAGGATGGACTGCATAAGCCTGAGACAGATCAGTGACGAACTCTTCCTTCGGAATGGGGCATGCATCATACGGGTGCTCAGGAGAGTTGCACATGCCACACAACCTTGCAAGCTGAACCCTATCTATTGCCAATTGCCTTACAAAAGAAGTGAGCACATCCATTCTATTCTCAAGGGCCTGGTTGGACGAAGAGCTATGGACCTCATGCGCACCTCTTGTCTCAACAGAATTTCTTCTGGTTGTAAACTGCTGGGAGTTCAGTGACATATTTTCAATTAGTTGCTTGGCAGCAGCTGGGGTTTTATCAACAAGTGCTCCCCCACTAGCAGCATCCAAAATATTCCTATCCATCGGTAGTAACCCTTCATAAAAATACTGGATAAGAAGTTGCTCGGAAATCTGATGCTGAGGGCAACTGGATACCAAATGCTTGAATCTCTCCCAATATTCAGCCAATGACTCATTTCCTTGCCTGATGCCACATATTTCCTTCCTTATTGATGCAGCTCTGGAGGCAGGAAAATATTTCTCTAAGAAAACCTTCTTCAAATCGTTCCAGGTGGTAATAGAGTTTGGCTCAAGATATAACAACCAATCCTTTGCGGCTCCGGAGGTGAGAACGGAAAATCTTTCGACTTGATGTTATCCTCGGTTACTCCCTACGATCTCAAGGTTGTGGAGCGGACGACCTGGAATTCCTTCAAATGCTTGTGTGGATCCTCACTGCAAGACCACTAAACTTTGGCAACAAGTGAATGAAACCAGATTTTAATTCAAAAGGGGTATCAGCACCAGGATATGCAATACACAAGCCATTATAATTAACATCAGGGGCAGCAAGCTATCTTAATGTCCTTTGGTCACCCATGTTTTCAAAAACAGTTTTTGAATTAGAATCACCACTAGTGCTAGCCCGAATTTCTCTACGGCGTGTGTGCAGTGTTCTTTCAATTTCAGGATCAAAATCACACAATTCAGGGCAAGTAGACCTAGTAGCCAGACCAATTCAAAACAAAAAACGAAAATAAAAGAAGAAAAAAAAATGCGAAAAATAACAAACAAGAGTCCCCGGCAACGGCGCCAATTTTTGGTCGCGCTGTCGCGCACGCGCCAAAAAGCGAGCGGTTTGTAAAAATGTAGTTTAGGGAGCGACAACTCGGATATCGTCTCACAAGGACTCTTGGGTTGTTGTTATTAACACAAAATCAGTTTTTTTTTTGGGGGGGGTTTGGATATGAAATAAAATAAAGAAACAAAACAAAAACAGAGTAAGAAAACAGAGCAAGTTAAGAGATTAACAAATAACTAAAGCGATTAACCTACTGTTCTCGGTTTCCCAACTATCATCGGTTCATGCAAATTCCAAGCCCTAAGCAGATTCTAATCCCCTTTCGGTTGTAGCAACAATTAACAAACGAAATCACTACTACAGATATATGTTCCTATTCCCGAATTAAACAAACGGGGTTAAGCCCTCATGAACTAAACGAACATGAACGAACACACGCGAATTAAACAAACGCGATTCAATATAGGAACATAACATCACCGAAATAAATCAACACAACACTATACACTCCTGAATTAAACAAACAGAAATATATAACATAGTATTGAAAAGAGAATAGCAAACAAAACAGGAATTACAGAACCTCAAGTGATAATGGAAACCAATTACAGTAGACTAATCCTAGGAGACTAGCTCTCCATTACAAAAGAAAAACAAAGCATTAAACCTAATTCTACAGCCATCTAAACTAAAGAGAAAACAAAGATAAGAAGAATTCAGTTCTGCCTTCAAACAAGCTTAAATACAAATTCTGGATTCAGCTATCTCGCGGGGCGATCACACCTTCGCGAGGCGAATAATACGAATAGTCTTCAGCTTTTGGTTCTCTCGCGAGGCGAGCATATATTCGCGAGGCGAGACTCTTCAAATTCCAAACTGTAACGCCCGTGACCTTCAACATGGATAAGCCGTGATGGCTTCTGGTCTTCCAGGGTTGGATTACTCGCGAGGCGAGTCATGTTTCGCGGGGCGAGACAGAGAGGTTTGCAATTTCTGGCATAGTCACCTTCAGGCTCGCGAGGCGAGCAGCCTTCTCGCAGGGCGAAGAACTCCAGAATTATTTCTTTTTATTAACCTGAAAACAGGAAATAGCATAAGTGCTTTATTCAACTCTAAATCAGCTAAATTAATATAAAAATACTTAAACGACTCAAAATGACGCTTAAAGACAATCAAGTCTAATTTGGGCGAAAATGAGATATAATTAGCACAAAACCACGGTCATACTAGTCATAAAACTCGATGAGCCAGAGGCTGATCAGTGATATATGACCTAAAAAGTCCATTTGGGCTCTATTAGGATCAAACAAGTCTATTTGGGCTCCAATAGGACCAAAGAAGTACAAATTGGCGCAGTTAGGTCCTAAATGACCTAAAATGTCCAGTGGGGCTCTATTAGGATCAAACAAGTCCATTTGGGCTCCAATAGGACCAAAGAAGTACAAATTGGCCCAGTTAGGTCCTATATGACCTAAAAAGTCCATTTAGGCTCTATTAGGATCAAACAAGTCCAATTGGACTCCATTTGGACCAAAGAATTACAAATTGACCCAGTTAGGTCCTTTATGACCTAACAAGTCTATTTGGGCTCTATTAGGATCAAACAAGTCCATTTGGGCTCTATTAGGGTCAAACAAGTCCAGTTGGGCTCCATTAGGACCGAAGAAGTACAAATTGGCCCAGTTAGGTCCTTTATGACCTAACAAGTCCATTTGGGCTCCACTAGGATCACACAAGTTGTAGGACCTAACTAGGCCAATTTGTACTTCTTTGGTCCAATTGGAGCCCAAATGGACTTGTTTGATCCTAATAGAGCCCAAACGGACTAGTTAGGTCAAATAGGACCTAATTGGGCCAATTTGTACTTCTTTGGACCTAATGGAGCCCAAATGGACTTGTTTGACCCTAATAGATCCCAAATGGACTTGTTTGATCCTAATAGAGCCCAAATGGACTTGTTAGGTCATAAAGGACCAAGGAATTACAAATTGGCCCAGTTAGGTCCTTTATGACCTAACAAGTCCATTTGGGCTCTACTAGGATCAAACAAGTCCATTTGGGCTCTATTAGGATCAAACAAGTCCATTTGGGCTCCATTAGGACCAAAGAAGTACAAATTGGCCCAATTAGGTCCTATATGACCTCAAAAGTCCATTTGGGCTCTATTAGGATCAAACAAGTCCATTTGGGCTCCAATAGGACTAAAGAAGTACAAATTCGCACAGTTAGGTCCTTTTTGACCTAACAAGTCCATTTGGGCTCTATTAGGATCAAACAAGTCCATTTGGCCGCCATAGGACCAAAGAAGTACAAATTGGCCCAGTTAGGTCCTATAGGACCTAAAAAGTGCATTTGGGCTCTATTAGGTTCAAACAAGTCCATTTGGGCTCCAATAGGACCAAAGAAGTATAAATTGACCCAGTTAGGCTCTATTAGGATCAAACAAGTCCATTTGGGCTCTATTAGGGTCAAACAAGTCCTTTGATCCAAGTCACATTTGGGCTCCAATAGGACCAAAGAAGTACAAATTGGCCCAGTTAGGTCCTATATGACCTAAAATGTCAAGTTGGGCTCTATTAGGATCGAAAAAAGTCCATTTGGGCTCCAATAGGACCAAAGATGTACAAATTGGCCCAGTTAGGTCCTATATGACCTAAAAAGTCCATTTGGGCTCTATTAGGATCAAAAAAGTCCATTTGGGCTCCATTAGGACCAAAGAAGTATAAATTGGCCCAATTAGGTCCAATATGACCTAAAAAGTCCATTTGGGCTCTATTAGGATCAAACAAGTCAATTTGGGCTCCAATAGGACCAAAGAAGTACAAATTGGCACAGTTAGGTCCTTTATGACGTAACAAGTCCATTTGGGCTCTATTAGGATCAAACAAGTCCATTTGGGCTCTATTAGGGTCAAACAAGTCCATTTGGGCTCCATTAGGACCAAAGAAGTACAAATTGGCCCAGATAGGTCCTATATGACCTAAAAGTCCATTTGGGCTCTATTAGGATCAAACAAGTCCATTTGGGCTCCAATAGGACCAAAGAAGTATAAATTGGCCTAGTTAGGTCCTATATGACCTAAAAAGTCCATTTGGGCTCTATTAGGATCAAACAAGTCCATTTGGGCTCCAATAGGACCAAAGAAGTACAAATTGGCCCAGTTAGGTCCTATATGAGCTAAAATGTCCAGTTGGGCTCTATTAGGATCAAACAAGTCCATTTGGGGTCCATTAGGACCAAAGATGTACAAATTGGCCCAGTTAGGTCCTATATGACCCAAAAAGTCCATTTGGGCTCTATTAGGATCAAAAAAGTCCATTTGGGCTCCAATAGGACCTAAGAAGTACAAATTGGCACAGTTAGGTCCTTTATGACGTAACAAGTCCATTTGGGCTCTATTAGGATCAAACAAGTCCATTTGGGCTGTATTAGGATCAAACAAGTCCATTTGGGCTCCAATAGGACCAAAGAAGTACAAATTGGCACAGTTAGGTCCTTTATGACCTAACAAGTCCATTTGGGCTCTATTAGGATCAAACAAGTCCATTTGGGCTCTATTAGGGTCAAACAAGTCCATTTGGGCTCCATTAGGACCAAAGAAGTATAAATTGGCCCAGTTAGGTCCTATATGACTTAAAATGTCCATTTGGGCTCTATTAGGATCAAACATGTCCATTTGGGCTCCAATAGGACCAAAGAAGTACAAATTGGCCCAGTTTGGTCCTATATGACCTAAAAAGTCCATTTGGGCTCTATTAGGATCAAACAAGTCTATTTGGGCTCCAATAGGACCAAAGAAGTACAAATTGGCCCAGTTAGGTCCTATATGACCTAAAATGTCCAGTTGGGCTCTATTAGGATCAAACAAGTCCATTTGGGCTCCAATAGGACCAAAGAAGTACAAATTGGCCCAGTTAGGACCTATATGACCTAAAAAGTCCATTTGGGCTCTATTAGGATCAAAAAAGTCCATTTGGGCTCCAATAGGACCTAAGAAGTACAAATTGGCACAGTTAGGTCCTTTATGACGTAACAAGTCCATTTGGGCTCTATTAGGATCAAACAAGTCCATTTGGGCTCCAATAGGACCAAAGAAGTACAAATTGGCACAGTTAGGTCCTTTATGACCTAACAAGTCCATTTGGGCTCTATTAGGATCAAACAAGTCCATTTGGGCTCTATTAGGGTCAAACAAGTCCATTTGGGCTCCATTAGGACCAAAGAAGTATAAATTGACCCAGTTAGGTCCTATATGACTTAAAATGTCCATTTGGACTCTATTAGGATCAAACATGTCCATTTGGGCTCCAATAGGACCAAAGAAGTACAAATTGGCCCAGTTTGGTCCTATATGACCTAAAAAGTCCATTTGGGCTCTATTAGGATCAAACAAGTCTATTTGGGCTCCAATAGGACCAAAGAAGTAAAAATTGGCCCAGTTAGGTCCTATATGACCTAAAATGTCCAGTTGGGCTCTATTAGGATCAAACAAGTCCATTTGGGCTCCAATAGGACCAAAGAAGTACAAATTGGCCCAGTTAGGACCTATATGACCTAAAAAGTCCATTTGGGCTCTATTAGGATCAAACAAGTCCATTTGGACTCCATTTGGACCAAAGAATTACAAATTGGCCCACTTAGGTCCTTTATGACCTAACAAGTCCATTTGTGCTCTATTAGGGTCAAACAAGTCCATTTGGGCTCCATTAGGACCGAAGAAGTACAAATTGGCAAAGTTAGGTCCTTTATGACCTAACAAGTCCATTTGGGCTCTATTAGGATCAAAAAATTCCATTTGGGCTCCAATAGGATCTAAGAAGTACAAATTGGCACAGTTAGGTCCTTTATGATGTAACAAGTCCATTTGGGCTCTATTAGGATCAAACAAGTCCATTTGGGCTCCAATAGGACCAAAGAAGGACAAATTGGCACAGTTAGGTCCTTTATGACCTAACAAGTCCATTTGGGCTCTATTAGGATCAAACAAGTCCATTTGGGCTCTATTCGGGTCAAACAAGTCCATTTGGGCTCCATTAGGACCAAAGAAGTATAAATTGGCCCAGTTAGGTCCTATATGACTTAAAAAGTCCATTTGGACTCTATTAGGATCAAACATGTCCATTTGGGCTCCAATAGGACCAAAGAATTACAAATTGGCCCAGTTTGGTCCTATATGACCTAAAAAGTCCATTTGGGCTCTATTACGATCAAACAAGTCTATTTGGGCTCCAATAGGACCAAAGAAGTAAAAATTGGCCCAGTTAGGTCCTATATGACCTAAAATGTCCAGTTGGGCTCTATTAGGATCAAACAAGTCCATTTGGGCTCCAATAGGACCAAAGAAGTACAAATTGGCCCAGTTAGGACCTATATGACCTAAAAAGTCCATTTGGGCTCTATTAGGATCAAACAAGTCCATTTGGACTCCATTTGGACCAAAGAAGTACAAATTGGCCCAGTTAGGTCCTATATGACCTAAAATGTCCAGTTGGGCTCTATTAGGATCAAACAAGTCCATTTGGGCTCCAATAGGACCAAAGAAGTACAAATTGGCCCAGTTAGGACCTATATGACCTAAAAAGTCCATTTGGGCTCTATTAGGATCAAAAAAGTCCATTTGGGCTCCAATAGGACCTAAGAAGTACAAATTGGCACAGTTAGGTCCTTTATGACGTAACAAGTCCATTTGGGCTCTATTAGGATCAAACAAGTCCATTTGGGCTCTATTAGGATCAAACAAGTCCATTTGGGCTCCAATAGGACCAAAGAAGTACAAATTGGCACAGTTAGGTCCTTTATGACCTAACAAGTCCATTTGGGCTCTATTAGGATCAAACAAGTCCATTTGGGCTCTATTAGGGTCAAACAAGTCCATTTGGGCTCCATTAGGACCAAAGAAGTATAAATTGGCCCAGTTAGGTCCTATATGACTTAAAATGTCCATTTGGACTCTATTAGGATCAAACATGTCCATTTGGGCTCCAATAGGACCAAAGAAGTACAAATTGGCCCAGTTTGGTCCTACATGACCTAAAAAGTCCATTTGGGCTCTATTAGGATCAAAAAAGTCCATTTGGGCTCCAATAGGACCTAAGAAGTACAAATTGGCACAGTTAGGTCCTTTATGACGTAACAAGTCCATTTGGGCTCTATTAGGATCAAACAAGTCCATTTGGGCTCTATTAGGATCAAACAAGTCCATTTGGGCTCCAATAGGACCAAAGAAGTACAAATTGGCACAGTTAGGTCCTTTATGACCTAACAAGTCCATTTGGGCTCTATTAGGATCAAACAAGTCCATTTGGGCTCTATTAGGGTCAAACAAGTCCATTTGGGCTCCATTAGGACCAAAGAAGTATAAATTGGCCCAGTTAGGTCCTATATGACTTAAAATGTCCATTTGGACTCTATTAGGATCAAACATGTCCATTTGGGCTCCAATAGGACCAAAGAAGTACAAATTGGCCCAGTTTTGTCCTATATGACCTAAAAAGTCCATTTGGGCTCTATTAGGATCAAACAAGTCTATTTGGGCTCCAATAGGACCAAAGAAGTAAAAATTGGCCCAGTTAGGTCCTATATGACCTAAAATGTCCAGTTGGGCTCTATTAGGATCAAACAAGTCCATTTGGGCTCCAATAGGACCAAAGAAGTACAAATTGGCCCAGTTAGGACCTATATGACCTAAAAAGTCCATTTGGGCTCTATTAGGATCAAACAAGTCCATTTGGACTCCATTTGGACCAAAGAATTACAAATTGGCCCAGTTAGGTCCTTTATGACCTAACAAGTCCATTTGGGCTCTATTAGGGTCAAACAAGTCCATTTGGGCTCCATTAGGACCGAAGAAGTACAAATTGGCCAAGTTAGATCCTTTATGACCTAACAAGTCCATTTGGGCTCTGTTAGGATCAAAAAAGTCCATTTGGGCTCCAATAGGACCTAAGAAGTACAAATTGGCACAGTTAGGTCCTTTATGATGTAACAAGTCCATTTGGGCTCTATTAGGATCAAACAAGTCCATTTGGGCTCCAATAGGACCAAAGAAGTACAAATTGGCACAGTTAGGTCCTTTATGACCTAACAAGTCCATTTGGGCTCTATTAGGATCAAACAAGTCCATTTGGGCTCTATTAGGGTCAAACAAGTCCATTTGGGCTCCATTAGGACCAAAGAAGTATAAATTGGCCCAGTTAGGTCCTATATGACTTAAAAAGTCCATTTGGACTCTATTAGGATCAAACATGTCCATTTGGGCTCCAATAGGACCAAAGAATTACAAATTGACCCAGTTTGGTCCTATATGACCTAAAAAGTCCATTTGGGCTCTATTAGGATCAAACAAGTCTATTTGGGCTCCAATAGGACCAAAGAAGTAAAAATTGGCTCAGTTAGGTCCTATATGACCTAAAATGTCCAGTTGGGCTCTATTAGGATCAAACAAGTGCATTTGGGCTCCAATAGGACCAAAGAAGTACAAATTGGCCCAGTTAGGACCTATATGACCTAAAAAGTCCATTTGGGCTCTATTAGGATCAAACAAGTCCATTTGG
Organism: Sophora flavescens; assembly: GCA_030762895.1. Classification (NCBI taxonomy): domain Eukaryota; kingdom Viridiplantae; phylum Streptophyta; class Magnoliopsida; order Fabales; family Fabaceae; genus Sophora; species Sophora flavescens. The sequence continues at coordinate 43,703 of JAUPTC010000535.1, forward strand.
ACTCCATTTGGACCAAAGAATTACAAATTGGCCCAGTTAGGTCCTTTATGACCTAACAAGTCCATTTGGGCTCTATTAGGGTCAAACAAGTCCATTTGGGCTCCATTAGGACAGAAGAAGTACAAATTGGCCATGTTAGGTCATTTATGACCTAACAAGTCCATTTGGGCTCCACTAGGATCACACAAGTTGTAGGACCTAACTGGGTCAATTTGAACTTCTTTGGTCCAATTGGAGCCCAAATGGACTTGTTTGATCCTAATGGAGCCCAAATGGACTAGTTAGGTCATATAGGACCTAATTGGGCCAATTTGTACTTCTTTGGACCTAATGGAGCCCAAATGGACTTGTTTGACCCTAATAGAGCCCAAATGGACTTGTTTGACCCTAATAGAGCCCAAATGGACTTGTTTGATCCTAATGGAGCCCAAATGGACTTTTTTGGTCATATAGGACCTAACTGGGCCAATTTGTACTTCTTTGGTCCTAATGGAGCCCAAATGGACTTGTTTGACCCTAATAGAGCCCAAATGGACTTGTTTGATCCTAATAGAGCCCAAATGGACTTTATAGGTCATATAGGACCTATCTGGGCCAATTTGTACTTCTTTGGTCCTATTGGAGCCCAAATGGACTTGTTTGATCCTAATAGAGCCCAGATGGACTTTTTAGGTCATATAGGACCTAACTGGGCCAATTTGTACTTCTTTGGTCCTATTGGAGCCAAAATGGACTTTTTTGGACCTAATAGAGCCCAAATGGACTTTTTAGGTCAAAAAGTACCTAACTGGGCCAATTAGTACTTCTTTGGTCCTAGTGGAGCCAAAATGGACTTGTTTGAACCTAATAGAGCCCAAATGGACTTTTGATGTCATATAGGACCTAACTGGGCCAATCTGTACATCTTTGGTCCTATTGGAGCCCAAATGGACTTGTTTGATCCGAATAGAGCCAAAATGCACTTTTTAGGTCATATAGGACCTAACTGGGCTAATTTGTACTTCTTTGGTCCTATTGGAGCCCAAATGGTCTTGTTTGATCCTAATAGAGCCCAAATGGACTTTTTAGGTCATATAGGACCTAACTGGGCCAATTTGTACTTCTTTGGTCCTAATGGAGCCCAAATGGACTTGTTTGACCCTAATAGAGCTCAAATGGACTTGTATGATCCTAATAGAGCCCAAATGGACTTGTTAGGTCATAAAGGACCTAACTGTGCCAATTTGTACTTCTTTGGTCCTATTGGAGCCCAAATGGACTTGTTTGATCCTAATAGAGCCAAAATGTACTTTTTAGGTCATATAGGACCTAACTGGGCCAATTTGTACTTCTTTGGTCCTATTGGGGCCCAAATGGGCCAATTTGTACTTCTTTGGTCCTATTGGAGCCCAAATGGACTTGTTTGATCCTAATAGAGCCCAACTGGACATTTTAGGTCATATAGGACCTAACTGGGACAATTTGTACTTCTTTGGTCCTAATGGAGCCCAAATGGACTTGTTTGACCCTAATAGAGCCCAAATGGACTTGTTTGGTCATATA
>JAUPTC010000536.1:0-45234 GCA_030762895.1 Sophora flavescens
ATGCAATCATAAACCTAAGTTGAGGATCAAAGTCACACACAAAAGGAAGATCACCAATTTCAAACAATTGCCTTCCTCACAAGGGCATTTAGTATTTCACTCATTCGCTCAATTGTCTAGGCTATCAACTTTTCACTCAATTCCACATATCAAGAGCACTTCCCATGAATTTGATTTTCATCTCAAAAATAGTTCCCACGAAAACATGCATGCAACATCAAAAGGTCTTTTAAAGGTTGTAATGGGGCTTGGCTAAGGGTAGGATATTCAAGGATACTAGGCTTAAGTCCCTAGGAACTAAGAGAGCATGAGCATTTGACACATTGAATCTCCACTCAATTCCTTTTTTCATTTTTCTTTTTGCCTTGGGTGACTACAGCCCTTTCCTTGCTAAGCTTTTTGTTTTGCCCCTTTTCTTTTGGCAATTTTTCTTTTCTTTTTTTTTCTTTTTCTTTTTGCCTTGGGTTTCAACCTTTATTTTTCTTTTTCTCAACCCAAAATGACATATCACCTTGTAGCCACCCCAAACTTAGTTTCTCACAACCCTTATCTTGCTAAGCTTTCATTCTCTCCTAATCCTAAGATTGGGTTAACATGGTTTTTCAGATTTTTGGCTTATAATATAGGGTCATCAAGAAACAATAGGCTAATTAGGCTCAATGTGGCTAACTAGGGAACATGCATTAGGGATGGTTATTTTTAGGCCAAGTAGCTATTCAAAGAAAATTGCCTAAATCATTTGATGTAGCACATAGACATGCAAACCATGACGAGATTCAATCAAATTCGGGAAAGTGCAACTTGAAAGTGATCCACACAATCAAAAACAAAGTTGGAGGCTCAAATCCTCACCTGGACATTTTTGCAAATTGTTTGACCGAGATACAATTCCTAGTGTGTGCACCCCTTTCACCCCAAACTTATCATAAATCAAGCAATCACAATAAAGTTTCTCAAAGTTCAATTTTCAATTTTTCACATGGGGATCAAATTTTCTAATTTCAGAACCTAGGGGGAAATAATCAATGGGCAACATAATTCATGCAATCAATCTATGCTAAAATTAATTAAAATCCAACAAGCTTGCCGACTCAACATTCATACACATGCTCTTGATCTTCTCAAATTATTCAAGAGCGACACTCAAAAACAAAAACAAAAACAAAAACAGCAATTGGTTCCCTCCCCCACACTTAAAGCATACATTGTCCTCAATGAAAGAACACATATATATATATATAAAATAAGAGTGAGGAAAGGAGAGGGTGCTCCCTGATCAAATACTAGTGGAGGTGGTCGCTTCCACGGAAAGTTCTTCTACGGTTGCATCCTCATCCAATTGTTCCCTTGGGCACCCCCCTGTTGGGCCAAAAGCCTCTCCTAGAAGAAATCCTTCAAATCAAAACTTAATTGCATATTCGCGAGGCGAGAGATCACTCGCGAGGCGAATCTGGAAAATTGTTCTTCACACTTTCTAGAATCGCGAGGCGAGTAGTATCTCGCGAGGCGAATATGGAATTCCAACAGATGATGATGCCCAGAATCGTGAGGTGAAAGTAGCCCTCGCGACGCGAGACAGAAGCGTGAGCAAGCCTCTGAGATTCAAGGCTTCTGTCTCGCGCGGCCACTGTGGATTGTTGTGACGCCGGCAAGTGTACCGGATCGTCGCAAGTAATAAAATAACACGGTAAGAATTTACCGAGGTCGAACTCAGGGATTGGGCGACCAATTCGACTAATTCGTGGGAAATCCGATGCGGTCAAGTAACAGAAAGTGGTTGAGAGAGAGAGATTAATATCGCAATTCAAATAAGGAATCAAATAAGGCTAAGGTTTTAAAATCAGAAATTAAAATATCCAAGGTCTCAAATCCACCTACCCAATCATGTATAGTACCCAAGTGATGATGAATTCCTCCCTAAGTTCAATTATGATGTCAACCGGGACCCCCAAATTCTCCTATATCCACTGTCGTGCTCAATAGGACGTATTCGACGATTGGATTAATTACTTACTAGGTCTCATAATCCTAATCTCGAATTTGGTTAATTCTTGTTCCCTATAAGGTTGCACTAATCTCCTAAATCCACTGTCGTGCTCATTATTCGATTAGTGATTCCAATCCAAGTTCTAAAACGCGAATCGCCGATCGGCCTCAAACACGTTTAACTAGTTAATCACGCAACACATATGATCAACACAATCAAATCAGAATTGGAAAACATGTATTGAGAGAAGGGGAGAAAAACATACATCACATTAACACTATACCGCCATGGGTGGCTTCATCGATCCCCCAGACGAGGGGATTAGTTCCTCATGCTCATAGACAAACAATCGGACATAATCTCCATAATAAAATAAGAAAAGAAAAGAGAAGGGAGACGCAGCTCCAGAAACAAGGATTCGCACAAAATCTGATCTAAACTAGTGGAAAAACCTTCCTTCCCAAATCTGATCTGAAACAGCCATTAAATAAGGATTTTGAATCTTGCTCACTCGCGGGGCGAGCACTCCTTCGCGAGGCGAATTTTAGTATTGGCGCGCTTTCAAATTTGGATTTTCGCGAGGCGAGGGTGTGTTCGCGGGGCGAGTCTTCCAACTTCAATCTGTCACAGCCGTGACCTTCATCACGGCTATGCCGTGATGGTCTTTGTCTTCCAGGGTCTTCAGGTTCTCGCGAGGCGAGCTGTCTCTCGCGTGGCGAACCAGAGTGATGTCTGTTGCTGCTTCAGTTGATGTTCAGGCTCGCGAGGCGAGCTTCAACTCGCGAGGCGAGTATCTCCAGAAGTGCTTTTTCCACTGCTTCTTGACTTTCCTTGACTCCCGGAGCTTCACTTATTGACCTGAAAACACCAAAAGCAACCAAAAGCATAATTCTATCCAAAATAAGCTAAAAACTACACAAAAGATGCAAAACGAGTCAAAGTCCAACTTAGGAACAAAACAAGGCAAATTTGGGCGAAAACGAGAGTGAACTCGACTGATTGGCACATAAACCCTAGTTCATCTACTCATAAAACTAGATAAGCCAGAGGCTTATCAAAACACCCCAAACTTAAACCTTGCTTGTCCCCAAGCAAGCTAAAACTCAAAAAGGACTCTAGACTTGGCAAGCCTAAAGGAATCAATCGATTTCGCACAAATTTCATGCAATCAAAACAGTTTTCTCCAATGATCTCCCCCCTACATTAATGTAATCCCCGCATTCATTTACTTTAAACAATTGAGAACTTCATCATTCTTGCAATCATTAATCTAAGTTGAGGATCAGGGTCACACACAAAAGGAAGATCACCAATTTCAAACAATTGCCTTCCTCACAAGGGTATGTAAAATTTCACTCATTCGCTCAAATTCGTCTAGGCTATCAACTTTTCACTCAACTTCACATTCCAAGAGCACTTCCCATGAATTTGATTTTCATCTCAAAAATGGTTCCCACGAAAACATGCATGCAACATCAGAAGGTCTTTTAAAGGTTGTAATGGGGCTTGGCTGAGGGTAGGATATTCAAGGATCTAGGCTTAAGTCCCTAGGAACTAAGAGAGCATGAACCTTTTTACACATATTCCACTCAAATTCCTTTTTTCATTTTTCCTTTTTGTCTCGGGTGACTACAGCCTTTTTCCTTGCTAATCTTTTGATTTGCCCCTTTTCTTTTGGCATTTTTTTTTTCGCCTTGGGTTTCAACCTTTATTTTTCTTTTTCTCACCCCAATATTACACATCACCTTGTAGCCACCCCAAACTTATTTCCTCACAACCATTCTCTTGCTACGCTTCCATGCTCTCCTAATCCTAAGATTGGGTTAACATGGTTTTTCAGATTTTGGCTTGTAATATAGGGTCATCAAGAAACAATAGGTCAATTAGGCACAATGTGGCTAACTAGGGAACATGCATTAGGGATGGTCCTTTTAAGGCCAAGTAGTTAATTCAAAGAAAATTGCCTAAATCATTTGATGCAACACATAAACATGCAAACCATATAGAGATTCAAGCAAATTCGGGAAAGTACAACTTAACAGTGATTCACACAATCAAAAACAAAGTTGGAGGCTCAAATCCTCACCTGGACATTTTGCAAATTGTTTGACCGAGATACGATTCCTAGTGTGTGCACCCCCTCACCCCAAACTTATCATAAATCAAGTAATCACAACAAAATTCTCAAAGTTCGGTTTTCAATTTTTAAGTGGGGATAAAATTTTCTAATTTCAGAACCTAGGGGGAAATCATCAATGGTCAAAATAATTCATGCAATCAATCTATGCTCAATTTAATTAATATCCAACAAGCTTCTGACACAACATTCATACAAAAACTCTTGATCTTCTCAAATTATTCAAGAGTGACAAACAAAAACAAAACAAAAGCAAAAACAAAAACAAAACAAAGGTGAGGAGAGGAGAGAATACTCCCCGATCAAGTTTCCATGGTTGCCTCCTCATCCAATTGGTCTCACGGCCTTCCTTCGCTTTGCATAGTATCCCCGGAAGAACTCCTGCAGTTTAAAACCCTAATTGCAGATTCGCGAGGCGAGATATCACTCGCGAGGCGAATCTGGAAAAACTGTTTCCACACTCTCCCGAAAGCGAGGCGAGTAGTATCTCGCGAGGCGAATCTGGAATTCCAACAGATGATGATGCCAGAATAGCGAGGCGAAAGTATACTCGCGATGCGAGACAGAAAAGTGAGCAATCCCGGAGATTCGGGCTTTTCTGTCTCGCGCGGTTAATGTGGATTCGCGTGGCGAATCATGTTTTTTTTTTTTTTTTTTATAAATGAAAATGATAGAACTAGAAATAAAGGATACCTAGCTTGGGTTGCCTCCCAAGTAGCGCTTGTTTAACGTCCCGAGCTCGACTCAAGTCACCCCTAAGGGTTAATCGCGAAGAAGATCTTGCTTCCCATGCCATCCTCATCCATTTTCTCGTAGGCTCTTGCCCTTTCATATGCTCGCATCTTGTTCCGGACAACTCATTTAAGTCCAAAGAACCTTCTATAATCAGCAAGAACTTTCCACTCCATGATGGTCCTTTTTGGGATCAGCTCGTTGTCTTCATTGACCACCACGGTCGTGCCACCTTTCGATTCCGGTGCCTTGCCATTCTTTTTCATGCCTCTGTTGATGAGCTCTTCCTTTGCACATTCATCCCTTTGGGAACTCGGTAAGGCTTCCATGTCTTTCAACCACTCAAGATAGACCTCATCCCCCAAAGGGTCTTTTTTTCTCACCCCTCATCATCATGGGATTTTACCAACACTTGAGCAAGTGAAGAACCATGGTCCTTTCTAGTTGCCTTTGCCTTGACAGTTGGATCTACCATATCCACTCGATACACTTCCGTCCTCTCTGCAGGGTGCTTCATTGTTTCAAAAGGATTGAAGACTACCTCATCATCTTGCACCCTTAGAGTGAGTTTCCCTTGTCGCACATCTATCAAGGCACCCCCAGTGGCCAAGAAGGGCCTACCCAATATGAGAGGGACCTCGGCGTCTTCATCCATATCAAGCACTACAAAGTCCGTCGGAAATATAAGCTTGTCCACCTTTACTAACAAGTCTTCTACCACCCCATAAGGATATTTTATAGAGCGGTCGGCTAGTTGGAGCGACATCTGTGTATCCTTGAATTCTTTGATCCCCAACCTCTTCATCATAGAGAGGGGCATCAAGTTGATGCTTGCCCCTAGATCACACAATGCCTTCCCTACAGTCATCTCCCCAATGGTACATGGTATCGAAAAAGAACCGGGATCCTTCAACTTTGGAGGTAGTTTTCTTTGAAGAATGGCACTACACTCTTCGGTCAAAGCAACCGTTTCCTCATCCACTATTCTCCGCTTCTTGGTGAGAAGATCCTTCATGAACTAGGGCATATGATGGCATCTGTTCCAAGGATTCCGCAAATGGAATGTTAATCTGAAGTTTTCGGAAGACGTCAAGGAACTTATTGAATTGCTTATCCTGTTGAGGCTTCTTCAATCTTTCAGGATACGGTACCTTCATGTAGGGCGGGAGGTCTTGGGGTTCAACCCACTTCTTCCTTCGGAACTCTTCATCCACAAGTTTCAGCCTTCCCCCTTGCTCTGGTGCCTTGTCACTTGCCAACTTTTCTTTTTCAGGTTGCTCTTCCTCAACGTGTGGTTGCTCCGGGGCCTTGTCTTCCGAGAACCGGTTTGTACCCTTGTTAGGTCCCAACCCCCTACCGCTTCTAGTTGTTATGGCATTGCAATGGTTCTTAGGGTTGTTCTCGGTATCACCTGGGAAAGTGCCGGGAGACGTTCATTTAGTTGCTTTGCAAAGTTGAGCAACTGCGTCTCTAGATTGTGAATTGCCGCCCTCCTGTATGAGTTGCCCACTTGTCAACTGACGCATTCACTTTCTCTAAAGCCGACCCTGTATATTTTGCCAACTTGTCCACTGCAGTGTTTGTGTCGATTGACACTTTCTCCACTGTTGCACTCAACTTCTCAAAAGCCAGCTCCCACGGTTGTCTTCCACCATCTGTTATTTGCAACTGATTAGGCCCCGGAAGAGCCTGTTGAGTATTGCGCTGCTGAATTCCAATGTTCGGTCTCAGACCCTGTTGAGGTTGTTGCCAATCTGTTCGTTGAGGATGTTGTTGACCGGCTAGACCACCATTAGCACCACTCCAAGCGAACCCTGGATGGTCTCTCCTCATATACCCCCTATTCTGATTCTGACTGTAGTCATTCTGTCTGTTTCTCTGATAATTGTTCTGGGGCACAGTGTCATAGAAGTTGTGGCATGAGTCCACATGTTCCTGAGGGAAATTTAGCGGGCAAATCTGAGTGTCATGATCTCCATTACAATTTGCACAACCCGGAGGCATTCCCTCGTGTATCGCATTAACCCTCTTGTTCCCAGACAAAGCCTCATTCTGCATCTTCAAAAGTCTGTTTTGCTCTAAGATGGCTTCCATTGTCCCGTAACCGATTCCGCTTGAGGTTTCCCCCACCACGGTTGTAATCATTATATGACATCTTCTCTAGCAATGTCCATCCATCCTCCGCTGATAAATAAGAGAAGGAGCCGCCCGCTGCGGCATCACAGTTCATCTGATAGCGTCCCTTCAACCCATTAAAGAAATGTTGAACTTTAGAGACCGGGTCAAAGAACGCTGAGGGACATCTTCTCAATAACCCATTGTACCTCTCCCATGCTTCATTATAAGTTTCATCCTCTGTCTGTTTGAATGATGTGACGGCTATTCTTGCTTGTGCCGCCTTCTGAGGAGGAAAATATTTGGTTAGGAACTTCTGTGCCATTTGCTCCCAAGTTCTGATACTGTTCCTATCCAAGTTGTCAACCCAATCGCGAGCGACATCCCTAAGAGAAAGAGGGAAGAGCCGCAAGCGAAACTCATCCTGAGAGACTCCTCTTGTCTTCTGTAAGTCATAAGCTTCAAGGAAGCGAGTGATGTGTCTATGAGGGTCTTGTTTGCCACTCCCATCAAACTGATTCTCACGGATCTGGAATGTGACACATCCTTCCACTCTGAAGGAGTCTGTATTCAGGTTGCCCCTCACATTAGAAGAATCACAATCACCCAAGCTGGGTAGATCGTACTCGAAGAGAGGCTTGTAACGAGGAGGAGAAGGAGGATTTTCTTCGGCCATGTCCTCAAGATTAATCGCTTCAAGCCTCTTTCTTTCTCTGACTTCCTTCCTTAAGCGCTTCTCAGTCTTGGTGATCTCCGAATCAAATAGCAAGTCCTCTTGTGAAAGGGTACCTCGCATACAAAAACACGGCAAGACCAAGTGGAATCAAAGAAGTAGAGAGAAATTATAAACAAATAACAGAAAAATAAAAATAAGAACAGCTTAACCAAATAATCAAATTCCCTAAAAATTAGGAAAATTGGTTGTGCCAATCCCCGGCAACGGCGCCAAAAACTTGTTGTGACGCCGGCAAGTGTACCGGGTACGTCATAAGTAATAAAATAACACGGTAAGAATTTACCGAGGTCGAACTCAGGGATTGGGTGACCAATTTGACTAATTCGTGGGAAATCCGATGCGTTTGGTCAAGTAACAGAAAGTGGTTGAGAGAGAGAGATTAATATCGCAATTCAAATAAGGAATCAAATAAGGCTAAGGTTTTAAAATCAAAAATTAAAATATCCAAGGTCTCAAATCCACCTACCCAATCATGTATAGTACCCAAGTGATGATGAATTCCTCCCTAAGTTCAATTACGATGTCAACCGGGACCCCCAAATTCTCCTATATCCTTACTGGCCGTGCTCAATAGGACGTATTCGAAGATTGGATTAATTACTTACTAGGTCTCATAATCCTAATCTCGAATTTGGTTAATTCTTGTTCCCTATAAGGTTGCACTAATCTCCTAAATCCACTGTCGTGCTCATTATTCGATTAGTGATTCCAATCCAAGTTCTAAAACGCGAATCGCCGATCGGCCTCAAACACGTTTAACTAGTTAATCACGCAACACATATGATCAACACAATCAAATCAGAATTGGAAAACATGTATTGAGAGAAGGGGAGAAAAACATACATCACATTAACACTATACCGCCATGGGTGGCTTCATCAATCCCCCAGACGAGGGGATTAGTTCCTCATGCTCATAGACAAACAATCGGACATAATCTCCATAATAAAATAAGAAAAGAAAAGAGAAGGGAGACGCAGCTCCAGAAACAAGGATTCGCACAAAATCTGATCTAAACTAGTGGAAAAACCTTCCTTCCCAAATCTGATCTGAAACAGCCTTTAAATAAGGATTCTGAATCTTGCTCACTCGCGGGGCGAGCACTCCTTCGCGAGGCGAATTTTAGTATTGGCGCGCTTTCAAATTTGGATTTTCGCGAGGCGAGGGTGTGTTCGCGGGGCGAGTCTTCCAACTTCAATCTGTCACAGCCGTGACCTTCATCACGGCTATGCCGTGATGGTCTCTGTCTTCCGGGTCTTGAGTTCTCGCGAGGCGAGTTGTCTCGCGTGGCGAACCGGAGTGATGATTCGTTGCTGCCCGATTGATGTTCGGGCTCGCAGGCGAGCTTCAACTCGCGAGGCGAGTATCTCCAGAAGTGCTTTTTCCACTGCTTCTTGACTTTCCTTAACTCCCGGAGCTTCACTTATTGACCTGAAAACACCAAAAGCAACCAAAAGCATAATTCTATCCAAAATAAGCTAAAAACTACACAAAAGATGCAAAACGAGTCAAAGTCCAACTTAGGAACAAAACAAGGCAAATTTGGGCGAAAACGAGAGTGAACTCGACTGATTGGCACATAAACCCTAGTTCATCTAGTCATAAAACTAGATAAGCCATAGGCTTATCATGGATTCGCGTGGCGAATCAAGATTTTTTTTTTATAATTTTTTTATTTCATATATATATATATATAAATGACAGGAACTAAAAACAAAGGATACCTAGCTTGGGTTACCTCCCAATAAGCGCTTCTTTAACGTCACTAGCTTGACTTATTAAGAAGCATCCACCTGGATCCCATAGCTTGTGGCATAAGGGCCAAGAGACGCTCATCATGTGAGATCCTCCACCCGGATCCCATGGTTTGCGAAGTGGCAATTGCAGAAGCAATACGACTCTATCCACAATTCCACCTAGCCCGTGTGTGAAAACTCCATTGACCTCTACAATTGTGAACTCACTTTCTCCGAGGTCAAATGGTATTTTCACAAGGAAGATTAATGAGCAGGTGGAGGGGGCTAACTTTCCAGGTGTCCACACATGCATTTAAGCCAACATAGTTATCCAATGCAGCAATTTCAGGGTTGCTTGGCAACCATGGTGAAATCCACTACCACATCATCTACATTTTGATCCATCCCCCCAACCATATTCTGCTCAAACAATGCTTCATGTGGGTATTGTACTAGCCGTTTGCAAATCTCCCCCACTTGCTCCGGTGCCTTGTTACTTGTCAACTCCTCTTTCTCAGGTTGCCCTTCCTCAACATGTGGTAGTTCTTCCTCAACTTCCGAGAACTAGTTGCATCCCTGTTAGACCCCAACACCCTACCGCTTCTAGTTGTTATGGCATCGCATTGGTTCTTAGGGTTGTTCTCGGTATCACCTGGGAAAGTGCCTGGGAGACGCTCATTTAGTTGCTTTGCGAGCTGAGCAACCTGTGTCTCTAGATTCTGAATTGCCGCCCCTGTATGAGCTGCCAACTTATCAATGGCTGTGCCTGTATTGATTGCCAACTTCTCGACTTCCGCGCTCATCTTCTCAAAAGCCAACTCCCACGGTTGCCTTCCACCATCCTGTTGAGGTTGTTGTTGCCAATTCTGTTGAGGCTGTGGTTGCCAATTCTGTTGAGGTTGTGGTTGCCCGGCTAGACCACCACTAGCATTACTCCAAGTGAAACTCGGATGGTCTCTCCTCATATAACCCCTATTCGATTCACATTTGTTCCTCGATAGTTGTTATGGGGCACCTGTCATAGAAATTATGGCATGAGTCCACATGTTCATGAGAGAAGTAGAACGGACAGCTCTGAGTGTCATGGTCTCCATTACAATTTTCACAACCCGGAGGCATTCCCTCGTGTACCTCGCATACAAAACAAGGCAAGACCAAATGGAATCAAATAAGTAGAGAGAAATAATAGTAAATAAAAATAAAAATAAAAAAACAAAAAAAACTTAACCAAATAATCAAACTTCCCTAAAAATTAGGAAAATTGGTTGTGCCAATCCCCGGCAACGGCGCCAAAAACTTGTTGAGTCACCGGCAAGTGTACCGGGTCATCGCAAGTAATAAAATAAACACGGTAAGAAGTTACCGAGGTCGAACACAAGGATTAGGCTACCAATTCAACTAATTCGTGAGAAATTCGATAAGTTGGTCAAGTAACAGCAGATGGTTGAGAGGGAGAATAGGATCGCAAATTAAATTAACAAATCTAATAGAACTAAGGTATTAAAATCTGGAATTAAAATATCTAAGGTCACAAATCCACTACCCAATCATGCATAGTACCCAAGTGATGATGATTCTTCCCTACGTTCAATTTTAATGTCAATTGGGACCCCCAAATTCTCCTAAATCCATTGTCGTGCTCAATAGGACGTATTCAACGATTTGAGTTAATTACTTACTAGGTCTCATAACCCAATCATTAAACTCGATTAAATCTTGTTCCCTATAAGGTTGCACCGATCTCCTATTCACTCTCGTGCAATATTCGATCAATGATCCCAATTCAAGTTCTAAACGCGAATTGCCGACTAAGCCTCATCAACGTTAACAAGTCAATCACGTATGCATATGATCAATGCATTAAATTCAGAATTGGAAAACATCAATTGAGAAAAGGGAGAGAAACATACATCACATGAACACTATACCGCCATGGGTCGCTTCATTAATCCCTTAGACAAGGGGATTAGTTCCTTATGTTCGTAACGACAAACAAACAATCGGAATTCACCATAATTGTACAATAAGAAAATAAAATAAGGAGACGCAGCTCCAGAGAACAAGGATTCGTCAAAACTGATCTAAACAAGCGGTGTAACCAAAAGCTCCTCAATTCTGCCCTAAAACAGCAATATATAGGATTCAGGATCTGCGCGAACTCGCAAGGCGAGCATTCTCTCGCGAGGCGAATATTAAAATTGGCGCGCTTTCAAATTGGACTCTCGCGAGGCGAGAGTATGTTTTCGCGTGGCGAGGCTTCAAATCCTAGTCTGTCACAGCCGTTACCTTCATCACGGCTAGGCCGTGATGGTCTCTGCTCCTCCGGGGTCTTCGAGGATTCGCGAGGCGAGTAGCCTCTCGCGAGGCGAGAGCAGAAGGGATGCCTGATGTTGCCGCCTGTTTGGTCTTCGAGATCGCGAGGCGAGCTCCCACTGCGCGGGCGAGTATCTCCCGAGATGGCAATTTCCATTGTTTCTTGACTTTCCTTGACTCTCAGAGCTTCATTTCTAACCTGAAACAATAAAAAGAAACAAAAAGCGTAATTCTATTCAAAATAGACTAAAAACTACTAAAAATGCCTAGAACGAGTCAAAGTCTAACTTAGGAAAAAAATAAGGCCAATTTGGCGAAACGAGATTGAACTCGAATAATTAGCACAAAAGCCATGGTCTTACTAGTTATAAAACTAGATAAGCCGAGGGCTTATCAAATATCCACGTCGCAGGTGGACGTTCCGAGGTGACCCAGACACCCTATTGTAGTTGAGCTCATAAGGAGATGCACTCTTATGGGTCACCTCGGCGGAAAGGTTACACTGGACAAACTAAGCGACGTTCTCCGAGCGGTGAGGATAGGTAAGGAGAATGTCTTGGGGTGAGACCCGGATGAGAGATAATTGCCAGGCATGCATAGGAGTGAGACTCCTTAGAGAATTAATCTGAGAGAACTTCGAGGATGTCTTGTGTTGGAGTGACTCGGAAGATGATTTCTTATTACTTGCTATATGTGCTATTTGTATATATGATTATTGTTCTATGTGTCCCCATCCCCATTTTCATGACTATATTCCGTAGCTTATCTCCTCTTTCCCTTTACGTTTCCGAATGTATATTACATTAGAGCGGTGCCAGCGAAGCGGCGGCAAATGGACTTGGGCTACCGGCCAAGACATTGTCTGCAGAGGATCCTCCCACGATCCACGATACTCGGCGAAGTTGAGATCGTGTACCATGACGATCGTGGATGGCATGTCGACTATTGACAATTCTTCATGACATACGTCGGCCCGAGTTAGTTTCTTCATACGGATGGGAGATGTTACTTACTTTCACGTGGGCGACCCGCGCCGGTTTCGCAGAGGTTACCCTTCTCGGATATGTGGTTTCCACCTCGCCGAGAGGGAGTTCCATGACAATATCCGGAACATGGTAGCTAGACTTCGAGGCGAGGAGTCGAGTTGGCATAGTGCGAGAGGTCGGAGGCATCGGAGTGTTCAAACGATGTACCATTATCGCATTGGACGTGTCGTGGATGAGTAGCGATGAGTCGGTTTGGGAACCGTGTACAGGTATGGCAGAGTCTACCGACGCACCTATGGAGAGGGAGAGGGTAGTTCCAGTGCCCATATAGCCTTGTGATATGGCTTTGTCGGATGCGCTAGATAGGTTTTGAGCCTTGATGTCGTGCGAATGCACGTGCGACGACGCTCGTGCGAATCCGGCAAGTGTACCGGACTGCCGTCAAGTAATAAAAGATATCGAACCCACAGAGACTATGTTTCCGAATCACAATGAATTTCGAATCGATTAAGTTCTGGACTTTTTAGAGAGGGTTTTGAAATTGGTTTTTGAATTGAAAGATAGATGAGCAGAGAACAATTAAAACAGAAAACAATTGTTTATGGGGTTTTCGATTTAAAACGGATTCCTAGGGAATAGGGTTACCTTTGAGGCATTTATGTTGCTAACAGATTTACCTTTGTTGATTACCGAAATTGCCTTGAAGGCGAGTTTATCCTATGATAGCTTAAGCTCCCTCTCGGGTTACAAAGCCGTGCCCAATTGACCTGACCCCTACTCTCGTGGTAGTCGATCCCAGATTGGACCCCTTTGCGTTCAAGTGACAACTCGTTGCTCCCTCGAGGGACTGGCTTCTAACTCTCGTGATTTCAGTCCCAAGTCTCGACTTCTATAGGTCCGACACCCAAGTTCACCGCTAGGTTCCTCCTTGAAATGTCTCAGTCATGCAAATAACCTAAGTTCACCGCTAGGTTCCTCCTTGGATCATTCACATCTCACAAACCAGTGGGCCTTAGGGCTTTACGAGTGAATCACCCTAGAGATCCTAAGTTCACCGTTAGGTTCCTCCTTAGAACGTCTATGTCACGTAAATAAACGGTTACCAAATTTATGAGTGATTAACACACTAGAAATCAGATCTAAAACAATTATGAAATCAACAATGGTTTCAACATCAAATTAACATCATTTACAAACCTTGGGCGGAGCCCTAATCCCTAGAAACTATGCTACTACTCCCGGTCTTGCCATGGAGATGACAAGTTGGGATGACAACATAATAAAAATCAGAAAAGAGAAGAGAGGAGAAGAGAAGAAGAGATCCTAAATCTATGCCTAGAGTAGTAGCCCCTAATGTGTTCACATTAGCTCTTTCCAGCCGAATAAAACGTTTATTAAGTGAGTCTATCTTTGACATAATAAGATCTGTGCTATTTACCTCAAACTTACCCCCCGAAATCTTGTTCGGGTTATTACCTCTTTCGGATCCCCATTGGTGGTAGTTGGTGGCGACATTCTCGATGATGTTGAATGCCTCAGTGAGAGGCCTATTCATAAACGCTCCACCGGCTGCAGAATCTAGTGACACCTTCGAAGAGTAGTCCAATCCGTTATAGAAGGTATGCACTATTAACCACCTCTCGAGTCCGTGATGTGGGCACGACTCCAGCAGTGCTTTGTAACGATCCCAGGCTTCGATAATGATTCTCAGTCTTTTTGGAAGAAGCCGGTGATCCGGGGTTCTTATGTAGGCCGTCTTGGATGGAGGGAAGAATTTCTCCAAGAACGCCTGCTCGGTTGGTCCCAAGTGGTCAAAGTGTTAGCGGGGATTTTGCTAGCCAGGCCTTCGCCTTTCCGGTGAGAGATGAGGGGAACAATCTCAAACGCACAACATCGACCGAGGCTCCATTAATCCCGATTGCATCGGTGAACTCTAAGAATGTTTCTATATGATCGGTCGGGTCCTCCGAAGGCAATCCTCCGAATTGATGTTGCCTAATCATGTTGGGATTAGCATGGGCGGTATGGGTATAGTTTTCGCCTCAATCTCTGGCCTTGCAATCCCGGGTTCGCAAGCCTCTCGCATTTGGGGCTGCGTAATCCTTCAAAGGTTTTGTATCCGGTTGATTCGCCATGAGTGGAGCGGGACTCAGCCTTTCTCCCTCTCTTTGTAGTCTTCTCACGTCGTGGAAGGTCCTCTCGATCTCCGGATCAATCTCACTAAGGCTCCCAAGACTTAGAGATCTTTGCATATAACACAAGAGAGATGGATACAATAGAAGGGAAAGAAATTTTTTTTTTTTATATTTCGAAATAAAAATCAAACAAAAGAAAAGGTCGGAAAAATCAATTCAAAATTTGAATTGAAATTCAATATGGCACGCGTCCCCGAAGCGGCGCCAAAAACTTGATGTCGTGCGAATGCACGTGCGACGGCGTGCGAATCCGAAAGTGTACCAGGACTCGTCAAGTAATAAAAGATATCGAACCCACAGAGACTATGTTTTAGAATCACAATGAATTTGAATCGATTAAGTTCTGGACTTTTTTAGAGAGGGTTTTGAAATTGGTTTTTGAATTGAAAGATAGATGAGCAGAGAACAATTAAAGCAGAAAACAATTGTTTATGGGGTTTCGATTTAAAACGGATTCCTAGGGAATAGGGTTACCTTTGAGGCTGTTTATGTTGCTAACAGATTTACCTTTGTTGATTACCGAAATTGCCTTGAAGGCGAGTTTATCCTCCGATAGCTTAAGCTCCTCTCGAGTTACAAAAGCCGTGCCCAATTGACCCGACCCCCACTCTCGTGGTAGTCGATCCCAGATTGGACCCCCTGCGTTCGAGTGACAACTCGTTGCTCCTCGAGGGGAGCTTCTAACTCTCGTGATTTTAGGTCCCAAGTCTGACTTATAGGTCCGACACCCAAGTTCACCGCTAGGTTCCTCCTTGAAATGTCTCGGTCATGCAAATAACCTAAGTTCACCGCTAGGTTCCTCCATGGATCATTCACATCTCACAAACCGGTGGTGCTTTGGGGCTTTACGGTGAATCACCCTAGAGATCCTAAGTTCACCGTTAGGTTCCTCCTTAGAACGTCTATGTCACGTAAATAAACGGTTCCGAAATTTATGAGTGATTAACACACTAGAAATCAGATCTAAAACAATTATGAAATCAACAATGGTTTCAACATCAAATTAACATCATTTACAAACCTTGGGCAGAGCCCTAATCCCTAGAAACTATGCTACTACTCCGTCTTGCCATGGAGATGACAAGCTGGGATGACAACATAATAAAAATCAGAAAAGAGAAGAGAGGAGAAGAGAAGAAGAAAAAGATCCTAAATCTATGCCTAGAGTAGTAGCCCCTAATGTCTGATCCTCAGATCTGATGCCCTGGTCCATATTTATAGAAATGGGGAAGTTAGAGTCCCAAACCAACTCAAAATCTGATCTATTTCGGTTTCTTCAGGTCAAGTAAAGCGCATCACGCGGGTGATGGCCATCACGCCCGTGCCGTGACGGTCTGCCGCCTCGGCTCGCTTTGCAAAATTCAAATTCTCGCGACGCGAGATATGACTTCGCGACGCGAGCCCTCGCCTCATGGCCCGTGATGAATTTCCGGGCCGTGATGTGCTCCGACTTGTGGTGGTTTTGGGTCATGGCCGTGATGGCTATCACGGCCATGTCGTGACGGACTCGACTTCAGCCTTTCTTCTTTTTCGTTTTGCTCGATCATGGCCGTGATGAGCATCACGCCAGGCCGTGATGGGCTCATTTGGCTCATTTTCTTCGTTTTAAAGCTCCATCTTCATCCAAACTTCATCATGGTTGATCTTGAGCAATTTACCCTTGATATGCAAAACAACACACAAAACCTCCTTACCCGTTCCAAAGGAAAATTAACCTAAAATCTAATAAAAATATGCCTAAACTACATGAAAATGCATGCAAAATGATAGACAAAGATGATGTGGAATCACACTCATCAAGCCTCTGTGATATTATTTTACTTTTGGATGTATTTTGGAGAGGCGGACAGGTCAGCTTCAGGACTTTTCTGTTTCAATACAAGTTTATATATGTATGTTCAGCTTCCGAGTTTGTATAGTTACATGGCTACACAGTCCCTCATTGGGACAGCTTATACTTATATGGTGACCGTTGTATATATTATGTATATAGGTGTGTTGTGTTTTACGTTTGCACATGTTTTATGTTTTAAACGTTTTTAATTTCCTCTTTCAAATGGCAATATATTTTCATTGTAATAATCGTGTTAACATTAATTACGGATTAAGGCTTAATTAATTAGGTTTTCTTTTAATGGGACATCGGGGTGTCTCAAAGAGTTAATCTTGATACAAAGCTTCAAATAAAACAACACGGTGTGATTATGGTTGAAAAGGAAGGTTTACAAAGTCCTCGCTTAATTATGACACCATGAGATCCTTCAAGCGATGTTAAGATCTAGAAGTTTAAAATAAAAATCAACAAGGACGATATTGTAAGACACATGTGATTGGAGCCATTGTTTTTTGCACAATCTCCATGTACCAACGTTAGCAAAAATATTGTTTATGATAAATTAAAATTTGCATATTTTTATGTCATGCTTAGTTAATATTTTGGGGCTACAAGCAAAAATTATTTATTGTCAAAGCTAACAAGTTTACAACCATATATCATATGATAAATAAGAAAATCTAAAATAGATACATTATAAAAATCAAACCGAAAAAATTCATTCTGTCGCAGCAACACGCGGGTCAAAATCTAGTGTGTGTAAATATAGGCACACACCGAGATACAAGTGTAGTTAGATCGCCTGGTAAGGCGGGTTTATGAGAAAAAAAAATGTCCTGAATTAAACAAATGGCTTGATTTTCTTTAGACACATTTTTAGGCTAACAAACCCAAATAAAACCAACCAGAACACCAATGGATTGCTTTGTTTTAGATCATTGGGTTACTAAATTGTTTTTTAAATTTGTTTGTAAATAACTTTAGTGCTTTCACTCTAGAAACTTATATTTTTCATTCTCCTAATATCTCTTTGTTCCATATCTCTTCTCAAACCCCTTTATTGGGAAAAATAATCAAACCCCGTACCACTCCCTCTAGTTGCTTCATATTCCAACATCTTAATCAAAACCTTTAGATATTTTTTTGCACAATTCAAATTGCACATCAAAGACAATATGGGTATCCGCTTATCTCCTACATTAGATAATCAAAGTTGCCATGATAGAGTTGACTTTATCCATAAAGATACAAGTGTTCGTTGGAGGCATTTTCGACAAAATCAAACTTGTGGTTGCATATGCATTGGCCAATGTTTTCTTTCGCATAGGGAACGGTGGGGCAAGCCCAGCAGAGGGCCAATAGCTGGTCATAAGTAGGATTCAATGCAATGATGTGCTTGGTGGGATGAATAAGATTGAAAATGATTTCTATTGTTTTAATATGGTGGTCACAATGAGTGCAAGCATGATGCCATTGACATCAATGGCTCGAATGGCCAAGGAGGGGATTCCATAGAATTAGGGTCGGAATGGGGTTGTAGTGATGGTGGTGGTATTCGGAAGACTGATTGTCATTGCTTATGTATTGGTGGAGGAGATCCATTGTGGAAAGAAAAGACGGGAGAGGGGTTTCGTGGTAGGGAAGGGTGATAGATACCAAGAATCAGATAATTGTATATGTGTACTTAAGTCGAAGGGGAAAAATACTTGATGATTAGAACTAAACCAATCCAATTAGATTTGTTTGATTTAGATTGGCAGGACGACTCAACAAATTTACATCCCAAGTAAAAGAAAACGAA
Organism: Sophora flavescens; assembly: GCA_030762895.1. Classification (NCBI taxonomy): domain Eukaryota; kingdom Viridiplantae; phylum Streptophyta; class Magnoliopsida; order Fabales; family Fabaceae; genus Sophora; species Sophora flavescens. Next base: position 18,573 of record JAUPTC010000536.1, read on the forward strand.
AGAGAAAGAAAGAAAGAGAAAATGGGAAAACAAAAAGAGTAAGAAACCACACATACGAGATATAAACATGATTAAAGGCAAATTCTAACACTACAAAAAAAAAACTCAAATAGCGACCGAAAATAGGGACCGAATTTGGAAGTTGCTAATGGCGATCGAATTAGCGACGGATTTTAGCATCCCAGTATAAAGTTTCAATTTATGAACCGGCGACCGAAATAGCGATCAATCGCTTGGTAGCAAACAAGTTCGATCGCAATTTTGGTGCAAACTTTATAAATTTAAAAGCCAAACTTTGTTGACTTATCGACGACCAATAATAAACCAACCCTAAAATTCTAATTAGTTTAAGTACCCGAATTCCATTTGGTAGCTAACTCGTGCAATAAATTAAAAACGGAGCCCTTTTTACAAATTTGGAGACAGATTCTAAAATTTAGGGCTGGTGATCGATTTAGAGACCGAATATTTCGGTCACTAAAATTGAAATCCCTAAATCGCGATCTGCCTCCTTTCTTCCTCACTTCTTCAACTTTCCTTCTCTCTTCCTCCTCCAAGCCCCCCCCACCACCTTCTCGCCTCCCGCCACGACGCACACCTCCGACCATCGTGTCACAAGGTCCAGCCACCGTGCCCAGCGCCTCCCATTTCTTCTCCTCCGTTTCTCTCGCTTCTTCAATTCTCCACACTCCTTCTTTGTTCACGAATCGGCCACCGTCAACCTCCGGCCACCACCGCAAGGTAAACTTTCCTCTCTCTCTCTCTCCCCCTCTCTCTCTCTTTCTCGCTCGGCTTTCTCTCTTTGTCACAGCTCTGCTTTCTCTCTCTGTCTCAAGGCTCTATTTCTCCGGCTACCCGCGCTGCCACCACCACCACCACCTTTCTGGCCACTCGTGCGCTACCATCCCCACAAGCTCCTCTTAGTTTTGTCTCTCGGGTTAGGGTTCAAACTGGAATGCTGGGGTTTAAGTTCACCCATTTGGTAATCTTACCTCTTTCTTTGATTTTCTTTGTTGAAGTAATATAAATATATTTTTTTCATTCCATGCTTCCGGATTGGAAGGTAACTTTGGAGCTTTGAATTTTTGCAGCTTAAGTGGTATCATGAACTTAAACTTTTATTGTGATTTTTTTAGTGTGGTTTTAGTTTAGTGAATTTGGTTTTGTTGAATTTGGTTTTGTGGTTTCTATCGAGACACCGAACAAAGTGTCTAGCAATGCAAGAAAGAAATGACAAACGTTAGAGAATAAATAGAAATAAAGAGTGTAGAGGTTAGCCCTCCACGCTTGTAAAAGAACAATTTTTGCATATTTGTGTTTGGGAGCTACTGATTGAATTGAATCTGTCATGTTAAGTCAACATTATTTGAAGCTTGGTATGATTTTCCTAATTGTAGAGATTTATTTGGTATACGAATGAATATCAACGACTCACCTCCTTTGTTGTACTTTTCCTAAAATATTATTATATATCTTCCCTAATTATCCACGATTCTCATTCATTCCGTAATACTTAATCTATTTATTCTACTCTTTTTCAAGATGAAATTCCTGAATTAAAATTTTCATGACGTGTGGCTTGGTGAGTAATACCTCTTATTGTGTATTACCCAAGGCAACTCTAGGCCATGTGCAATGTGAAGCTGAGTTAGCATTCTCTCGTCATTGTTTATCATTAAGAATTAATGAGTGAGCCGCAACATTACTTGAATATTCTAAAGCTTATTTAACTATACTCTCCATGGCTTAGACGCTTGGTCCCACCTAGACTATATATCAACCTTTACTTTCATTCGTGCTTTTACTCATATATGTTGCTTATTCAACCAACTCGTGTGAATATTTTTTGTAATTTCTTGATTACACTTTCTTATTTGAACACTTGATTTTGGTTTGAAAGGACTAATTTAATTTATGCACAATAGGTCCTTGCTGTCATATTCTCGGTCTTTGTTGTCTTCGGCTCCTCCCCTTATCCTTGACGATTCTTTGCTTTCCTCTCGTAAGTTGTAGATAGTTCATTGTAAGTAGTTCGATTGTGTGGTGTTTGCATTGTTTATGTGAATCATTGTGTTGTTTGTTAGTGGAGAGCGAGCTCAATAGGACGTGGTCCTGTCCGAAAGCGGGAAGCTGATTGTAGTCTGATAATTTAGAAATGATGCATGTGTTTGCCAATTATGTGTTGTTTGTTAGAGGGAGCGAGCTCAATAGGTTATATGATTCCCGGTTATATATGCCGATAAATTTTATCCAAGTTTGCAATGTAATAGTTAATTTGTCTTTTGTTTTGTCATAAGGTGAATACATAATTATGGTTTAATTCTTCGTTAGAGTTACTTATTAATTTACGAAAGCCTTAGTTTCTCTGTTTGAGATTCAATATTAATGAGATGTGTACCTTCTCAAGATATGCATGCTCATTGTATTGAATCTTGAATTGTCCAAGTGGGACATTTTGGGCAAAAATCCTTTTTCACACTCTTTCACACTCTTACAATAGTCATTTCCATATTCAAATGCCTTATATACTTGACAAATCTCTTTGATGCATTTCCTTTTGTTCTGCGGGTGCATACTTGATCGTGGTGGATCCTGTAACAGCCTGATTTTAAATTACGTTGTTTAACCGATTAAAATATAATTAATTATATTTTAATCTAAGAGTTAGAAAGTGATTTTAAATAAAATAAAATCATATTCATAGTCTCTCTTATGGTAGAAGGTTATTGTTAACTTTGGGTTTAAAAATCGCGACTTAAAACCGGTCTGCGTTTACCGACAAGATAATTTTATTCGGATGGATTTTTGGTAAAAGTTCTGACTGAAAAACAATGAGTGTTTCGCCGACAATGAAGATTTTAATGATCGGGAAAACCTAATTTTGACTCGTGAACGAAATGGTTTATATTTAAATCATATTTCCAACGAGTTTGGTTAGTTTGAAAATTTTAATAAAACGAATATTACGCCTTTTACGCAGCGTAAAACCCTATTCGGGAAACCGACGGTCGAAAACGGAACTACAGAGACCCTTCAAGAGATCGGGATAACGATTCATGCATGATGACTCATGGAGGATGCAGACACCAAGCATTTATGAGCATTAAATGCTAGTAATCATGACTTTTAGGTGAAAAGACCAAAATACCCAAGCTTTCGCGAGTATTAACTCGACACATCTACGCACTCTTAACCACTCATTTACGTGGTTGTAAACCTCCCACATCTCCCTCAATTTCGTTCATCCAATATATACTCAACCATGCCTATTTCATTTTGCTTCGTTTCATTATTTTCCTCTCAAAACCCGAAATCGGTAAATGACTGAGTCACAGTACGGAATTTCAGTGAACCGCTAACGGATAGGATCGGTGACTCATTGGTGAGTCACTATGTATGGCCCAAAATCATCCACACCTCCATCAAATGTGAGCCACATATTATTAATCATGATTAGCCAAAATAACCTTAGTTAAGTAACTATTAACTATGGTTAAGCTTTATATTAATTTAATATTCACAAAACCCATTAAACCAATTCCTTATAACCAAACAAAGCCTAAATATAGCCTATAAATACTCCTCAAAACCGTGGCCTCCCTCCCCCTTCACTCACTTCTTCATCTCCTCCATTTCTTCTTCACTTTTTCTTCAAAACTCTATTGTTGTTCTTGCACAACTTGATCATTCTTTCACTTTCTTTTATTATCTAGAGGTAAACCTCACTTCTATGATCTTAGTTATATTCCTCATCTTATTAACTCTCTTTATAACCCACTACTTGGATTAGAGGAAAAGAATTGAGAGAGAAATCTCAATAGTTGCAAGAAGCCTTTGTTGGAAGCTTTGAAACCAAGTTGGAGCGAATCACGGAGAGGAGTCACCTAACACTCTGCAACTGTTGGATCATTCCCAAATTTTAGAATAAGGTTCAAGACTTGAGTTTCTTCATATCCAATGGTCATAAGTTGGAATAAACCTTCAGGTGTGAGATATGAAGCTCGGACAATGAGGGCCCAGGAGGTGAGAAATTCAACCCGGATACCATCTAAGCCGTCACCAAAGAATTACGATCTGAGATGTTTTAACGTTGGATCTAGCTGAAACTTTGTGAGATGGTTTAGGAAGGATAGTTCTTCATTATCACCGTCGTTTTTATAAGCAGAGCTCTGTGGCGCAGGAATGGAGCCTGAACAAGAGCCCTGTTTTGGTAGCTTTTCCCTAGGATTCATGAGCTTATTTTGAATCCGATTTTCCCTAAGTCCAGTCGCTGTTCTCGTAAGTTTTTCCATTGATTTTGTCTCTTGATTCAAATAGATTTATTTATTTGAAACCTTATTGTTGATTCGGCTGGTATTTGGTGTTTCTCGCTAATTGTGTTACTCATACATGTAATCGGGACTAGCGGAATGGTGGATGTGTAAGGATGGAGGTGACAGATTTGTGGATGTTGTTGGACAGCGTCTTCGAGGTTCTTGGCGATAGCGTGGACGCATTCGAGAGCTTGTACGAGAAAGCGTGCGTCAATCAGGTGGGGGAAAGAACCAATCTCAGAAGAATCGATAAGTAGTATATTCTATAATAATTGTGTAGGCACTAAACCCTACTAGTAGTCGAGTAATCGACAAGACCAAAATTACATTGGAAACCTTTTCTGTAAAACCAATGGTGATTCGGGGATTGTAGGTTTATCGACGTTAGGATGATTTTATCTTATCTGAGGTTGATTGAATTTATTATTATTGAATTGCTTATGTGATATTTTGTGGTATTTGAATATTTCGATATTGTGTGATGCATGATCTGTCTGGTTTTTAATACTATGCTTAGATGATTTTAAGCAAAGATATATATTGTTCGGGAGATAATTGTTTGGGGTGAGAGAATGAATTGACTTAGAGGTGCCTATCCTAAATGAGTTATTTTAAAGAGGAAGTGTGACATAGAATATGTGTTAAGGCTTTGAGGAGGGTTAAGGAACTAGGATGTTATTGATGTGAGATAGTGAGATTCATAGAGATACATTGATAAATATAATCATTTAGTTCTGGACGTGTTGTTATGATTATCCCATCGGAGATAGAGAAAAATGTCTTTTATGCTTAGGTGCTATTTTGAGGGGAAATAGTGAGGCATACCGTGCTGTCATGCACTATTTCCTATTAAAGATTAGGGAATAGTGGCTAACCGAATTATAAGGTATTTTATGCTTATGTGCTATTTCCAATGGGGGAAATAGTGACGTATATCGTGCTTATGCACTATTTCCTATAAGATATTAGGGAATAAGTGGCGCATTGAATTACTATATGTTTTGTGCTTATGTACTATTTCCAATGAGGAAATAGTGACGCATACTTGTGCTTATGCACTATTCCCTACGAGAGGTAAGGGAATATGGGCTGACCGAGTTATCATTTATTATGTTCTTATGTGCTATTTCCAATGGGGGGAATAGTGACGACATCGTGCTTATGCACTATTTCCTATGAGAGATAAAGGAATAGGGGCGCACCGAGTTTTGACCTCAAATAGTTCTGGACTACTGACTAACGTGATAGGAATAAAGATGGCCACGTCGGTATAAAAGTTTAGTTGTATGAGATTGGGGTAGAGGATGATACATTATTTTGAGGATGATTTGATAGTTATGTATGTTGGGATTGTCTATGACATTTATTGTATGATATTCTATGACTCTTTTCCGTTTTTGATGATAGAAATGTTTCTTATCCCCTATATCTTTTGTATGTTGTATTTTATTTATTATGTGATCATACGAGAAGACTCTGTGGAGGAGCTTGATATTGAAGAGCTAGATGGGATTCCATATGAATCAGATGCGGGAGCACGAGCTGTGGATTCCAACGATGTAGTTTAGTATCTAGGGCCAGTGAGTCTTACTTAATAAGTATATGTCATGCTTGCATTTATATTTTACATATGTTCATCCATTCCAAGTTATTATCTTCACTCTAACATCATCCACAAGTCATAAAAACCAACATGCAAGGGTCCTAGACCGTCAAAACACACATGAAAATACTTTGAATGATAGTAGTTGGATGAGGATGAGTTCAAATAAACTAGTTTTAGAAACACACATCATGGTTCTTAAGTCTTGCATGTGAAATTCTTAACAAAACATTCATTTTTCTATATGTAGGGTTTCGAATACCCTATTAAAAATGTGTTTGGAGAAATTCTTTGTTACATGTAAATCAATAGGATGAAAGTAGAGGTGAGTATGAGTTGATAAAAATTTGTTGTCTACTAATTTTTTTTCCCTAAAGAGTCTTTCTTAAAATCTTTAACTAAGCCTTAACATGCAACTATGAAGGGCAACATGTATAATATTTTGAGAAAATGAAGAGCAAGATGTGAGAATCATACCCTTGATGATGAAGAGAAGGTGAAGGTGAGTAAGGTTCCCAAGCTTTCAAGCTCAAAAGTCAAGAGGTCAAGATGATGAATAGTAGGCAAGGTAAGTGAAAATGAGTTTGAGAGAGAAACAACAAAAGTAAAGAATGGAGTAGGATGGAGGTATATAAAGAGTGAAGAGAGGGGGTGAGGTGGCGCTACTTGGACAAAGAAGAAAGAGGGAGTTTTTTTTCCCAATTTAAAAATTGAAATAAAGCCATATTTAAAAAAAAAAGATAGCTTTCTTGCAAGATATAATAAAATGATGAATTACCATTATTAAAAACACTATGCACATTAATTCATCAAGTCCATTCTTCAAATCATGTCTCTAAAATTCTGCACTAAATTTATTTGAATAAAACTCTCTTTAATTTAAATATTTTATAGGTTTCTTGCAAAATGGATGTAATAATTTGATGTAAGGTTATGATAGTGTGAAATAAATGAAAACACTATTCAAAATCACATCAAATCTATTCAAATCTGCATAAAATATAATTTTGATAAATGTTGTTTGTCCTTACATTAAGTTCTTGATCGTGAAAAATCGATCGATCTTACTTCATTAATTTTCAACCCAAAATTTCATATCGAAAGAAATAATTTCTAAAATCAAGGAATTAGCTAAACGAGAGTTATAAAATTAAAATTTTATTTTGTGTAACAATTTTATTTTTTTTCGGTCAAGAGAGTTTTATTGAAAAGTGAAAACCTCGCACTAGAAATGTCCCGAATTTTCAACCGAAAATTCAACCGAACTTTCGTGAAATAAAATAATTTATAAGGATGAAACTTGGTTTAGTCCGAAATTTTCAACCGAAAAATTAAACTGAACTTTCATGAAATAAAATAATTTATAAGGATGAAACTTGGTTTATTAAAATAATTTCTTAACTTAAAATTTTAATATATTAATCACGCACATACATACATAAGCATAGATAATAGAAAGATAGAAAAAATCGGGGTGTTACACGGACATCATTGTTAATTCTCTAGAAGACATTTCCAGTGATGTGAGACACCCCATTGCAGCCCCATTGTTTTATTAGACTAAAAATTTATTATTTATTTACTTAATCGCATACTTAACGTTAGAATATATAAAATTTAAAACTTAACTTATAAACACACAAAGCGGAAGAAAATTTCAAAGTAAACACACCGGATATATAACATACATATCATAGGTTATGCATTAGAGTATTTAAAACACCTGTCTAGGGTATCCCGTCGAAGAGATCCCCAAGCAGCATCTTAAAACAACAATTAATAAGCGGAAACAAAACGCCTTATAAGACTCACTTGACCTAGATGCTAAACTTCATTGCAGGAATCCACGGCCCGCCCCTCCCGCCTCGGTTCATAAGGAGTTACATCTAACTCCTCAACAACTGGTTCCTCCATCGGTCTTCTCGTCACGATCACATCGTAAATAAAATACAACACACCGAAAGATATAGGGGATAAGAAACATGTCTATCATCAAAAGCGGAAAAGAGTCGTAGCATATCATACAATAATTGTCAGGCACAATCAACATACATAACTATCAAATCATCCTCAAAATAATGTATCATCCTCTACCCTCCAACTCATGCAACTAAACCTTTATGCCGATGTGGCCACCGCTTAATCTGTCACACATCCCTCGTTAGGAATGCCGGGCAGCCGTCAAGTGACACGCTCCCAACGTGCACATTCTCATCCATGGTGAGAATGCTCATGCAAAGCAATGACACTATAGCCGCATCACCGGTCGCTGCACACCCCGATTTCTCTCTCAACTCATCAAGGGTGCTCATGCATAGTAATGACACTATAGTTGCACAACTTAACTTCTAATTTGTAACGGTCCACGAGAACTTCGGACCTCGTGTATCTCAAATACGCGGTTATGAACAACAATGCAACATATGATTCTCACTGACTTTTATCAATAACAACCTAGTACCTCAAGCTTTTCCTCATAACCTCCACTTACATTCTATATCACATTACTTCTATAAAATAATAACGAGGCACCTCTAATTCATATTCAAAACTCTCACCCAAAATTATCTCCCGAACAACATATATCTTTGCTTAAAATCATCTAAGCATAGGATTAAACCAGTGGACATCATGCATAACACATTAATCAACAGAATATTCAAATATCCAATATCATATAAGGCAATTTATCACAACCAACCCATAATAATCAAATCAAATAAATAACAAATTCAGACTCTATCACGCTCCTGTCGATAGCCATCACTACCGTGATCAGACATCAAATGCAAGAATTCTACAAAATGCGAACATGTCACGGCCTGGCCATGACAACCATCACTACGCGTGATGGATAAACAAACATCCTCAATATCATAAATGTTCAAATACCACAAAATATCACATAAACAATTCAATAATAATAATAAATTCAATCAACCTCGGATGAAATCATCCTAACGTCGATAAACCTACAATCCTCGAATCACCATTGGTTTTGACGTAAAAGGTTTCCAATGTGATTTGGTCTTGTCGATTACTCAACTACTAGTAGGGTTTAGGTGGCCCTACACAATTATTATATAATATACTACGTATCAATTTCCGATGATGGAATGGTTCTTTCCCCCACCCGAGCTTATATCACCAACCACGAACTTCCCGTTCCTCGTCACCACACTACGGTTATTAGATCAACCTTCAACCAATCAACATAAGAATGAATTAATCAAACAAAATTCATCCTTAACCACAAAAGGCTAGGTTTGTCTATGACAACCCAAAATAAGGCTAGGATTTCAAAACTTCACAAACTCTTAGATCAATGATCCTTAAGAATTTATAATTATAAAACCAATGATCATAACTAAAAGAATTGAAACAAAATCCTCTAACACCAAAGGTTAGGGTTTCGCCCATATTAGAAAAATAGGATAGGAAATTTAGTTGGATCTCTTGGATTTAGACCATATAGGTACTAGAGAGCTTAAATCAAGCATTAGATTTCAAAAATGAAAACAAGATCATCAAACCCTCCTTTGAGTGAGATTTGGCCACTTAAAGAAAATAGGGAAGGAAAATGTTTTTGATTACATGCTCTTGGATAATGAAAGTATAAGACATCACAAGATCATAGAAATTGGTTTCACATTAAAAGGATTTTTCTACAATTTTCTAGAATTATTACAAGATCTAGATCTAGGAATGGAAATTTATGAAAACTTGATGATCATGGCTTGATGTTACAAAATAAATGAAGGAGAAGACTTAGATGATTAAGGAGAAGAGCTTTTACCTCTTGAAGATTGAAGGAATGAAGAAAATGATCAACCTTCACTAAGTTGAAAACTGGACAGCTTGAGGGTGTGATGGTATTATGAGTGTATTTCACAATATACTCATCCAAAAATCACAAACTTTGGCTTGTTAGAAATATAATAAGAAAAATGAACAACTTTTGTGTTTAAGGTTTCATTTGGTTTGGATCATAACAGGGTGAAAAGGGCCGTCTTTCTGCTGTTTCGTGGGTTGCTGAGAATTCTGGGCAGTTTCGGTATTTTGAGTCTATCTCCCAATCCACTTATCCGTTTTTGATTATCTTTAGCTTGTTGGAAATAATAGAGAAATAGAAACAACTTTTATGTTGAGAGTTTTCCGATTTTCAGAAAGGAAGAGGGTCATATGTTCGGTGGGGATTCGGTGTTCTTATGAGTTTTACAACTTAGTTGGTGAGGAAGATGAAGAGAATGAAGAAGATGAGTGAAATGGTGAGGGAAGCCACGGTTTGGAGGGCTTTTATAGGAAAAATATTAGGCCTTGTTTGGTTTTTTTAACTTTTATATTAATGGGTTTTATGATTATTTAATTAATATAAGTTTTACCATAGTTAATAATTAACTTAACTAGGGTTACTTTGCTTAACTATGGTTAATAAATATGTGGCTCACATTTGATGGAGGTGTGAATGATTTTGGGCCACACAAAGTGACTCTCCAATGAGTAACTGATCCTATCCGTTAGCGGTTCCCAGAAATTCGAGACGCACATCGTCTACCCGATTTCGATTTTTGAGAGGAAAATAATGAAACGAAAGCAAAATGAAATAGGTATGGTTGAGTATATATGGATGAACAAAATTGAGGGAGACGTGGGAGGTTTACAACCACTTAAAATGAGTGGTTAAGAGTGCGTAGATGTGTCTGGTTAATACCCGCGAAAGCTTGGGGGTATTTTGGTCTTTTTCACCTAAAAGTCATGATTAATAGCATTTAATGCTCATAAATGCTTGGTGAGTCACTGGAGGTGACTCATCCCATGACTCAGCTCCTCCCGTCCCGGTTTTGTCTCTCGCCTTCCCTTCTAGACTCCGTCGATTCTTCCCGATTAGGGTTTTACGCTTGTATAAAAGCGTAATATTTCGTTTTCGACTGAAAATTTTCAAACTAACCAAACTCGTTGGAAATATGATTTAAATATAAACCATTTCGTTCACGAGTCAAAATTAGGTTTTCTGATCATTAAAATCTTACTGTCAGTGAAAACACCGACTGTTTTCCGTCCAAACTTTTACCAAAATTCGTCCGAATAAACATAATATTTTATTTCTGATCAGAAATTTGAAAAGTAGACTTCCTCACGGACAAAATATAAAAGGTCTACAAATTTCAGTTTTCGGGCCAAATTAGGGTTTTCTGTCAGTATAAAATTATACTGTCAGTTGAAAACGTAGACCGGGCTCTGTTTGAATTTTCAACCCAAAATTTCACCGTAACCTTCTACCATAAGAGAGACTATGAATACGATTTTATTTTATTTAAAATCACTTTCCTAACTCCTCAGATTAAAATATAATTAATTATATTTTAATCCTAGGTTAAACAAATGTAATTAAAAATCGTCGTTACACGATGGGAAAGAAGTTGAAAGAGAGTTAATGGATCAATCCAGAGTTGAATGAATCAAGCGAAGACACATTCCAATCAAGTGAGACTGATGAGAGGAAGGGGTGAATTTAGTGACTCGGAGATTCTACTTAGGTAATTTATATATGCATTATTCATTGTGTAATGTTTACTCATGTCTAAAATTTGTTGATTAATTAGTTATTATTTATATTTGTGATGTAATAGCTTTATCATTTTTACTGGATGGTATATTCCACTAGAGGTAGAGGCACGCGAAAGGGTCGTCGGTGAGGCCGTGGCAGGTTTCGTGCTAGAGATCCTCCCCGAACCAGACCCACGTATTGTATCGAGACCACCCCCGCCGTACCTAGTGGACGGGCCTCGGGGTGATGGGGTTGCACCCATTATCAGCCCTCGATGTCGGGGCATAGGCAACACGGTCATCATCCACACCCGTGCCAGGACCATCATCATCTTCAGGAGAGCCGTGGTTCATCCGACTTGAGGACTCTTTTTATCCCTGTGGGGATAACCAGTAAGCTAACTTATTTTTTTATACATATAAGTACAGTTAATTTCCATATTACTTGTGTAATTATTCGTAACATTTATTAATGCTCTAATTTTCCTACGCCTTCTCCATGAAGGGCCGTCCCCCGATTCGATCTCAAAGATCATAAGTAGAAGTTTCATGGTCTGTGGCCTACATGGAAGGGGGTCCTTGAGGACTAAAGGATCAGGTTGTTTAAAGAGTGTAAGGTAACAATTTATTATATTATTTAAAATAAATTTACATTACCTATTAATTTAAATTTAAGCTAAATATACATAACAATTACCTAACTAGTGTATGTTACAAAGAGTATACATGGAACCAAGCTTTGGAGGATCTCATGTGTCCATATTTGAGCATAAAGGTTCATGTGGCATGAAGAATGCCATGAACAAGCCGAGGAAGGGTAAGGATAAGGGGGAAGTGGTTGGATCCCGAGAACAGGAGGGGCCGAACATCTGGGCTATGAGAAGTTCCAGGAACAAGCACCATAGCTCAGCATAATCGAGTTGCTTATGGTGGTGCAGGTGCCTGCACGAGCTCTAAATCGGTTGCGCCCACGACGTGGTAATACTTACAACTTTATTAACTTAGCATACTTTTTAATTAGTTTTCATTTTTAAATATTCTTATGAATTTAATATTATTTTTATATGCGGAAAGCACGAAACAACGACTCCCCACTACTATGGAGTTGGTGGAGAGGGACAAAGAAGTTGAAGCCTGGGAACGGGTCAATGATAACGCCTGTAACTATGCTGTAAGTAAAAAACATTTTAATTAGTATATACTAGTAATTTATTATTATTAATTAGTTAATATTGTTTAAACTGTAACTAATTATCTCTTCAACTATACTTTGCAAGGTTGATTTAACTTGAGAAGAAGGACGATGCCATATCACATGCCTCATAAACACAGATGAGACCTTGATCGGTGAAGGCCCCGCTCTTCTCTTCTTGAGTCGACAACGCCATATATTTGGAGGTCGAGGCAGGGGAGCAAGAAGGGGCACGTGTATAGCCTCGAACACTTGGGCACGAGTTTATCGCATCGCCGTCATGCTGGGGAGGCCTCGCTCCTCCGCAGATAGATACCGTCCCCTCCTGAGCCTTTCAACCAGAGCAGGACACCATCACGCACTAACGGGAGCTCAAGAGAAGAGGGAGCGAGAGCAACAGATGCAGGAGCAGATTACACATTTGACTCAGGCACACCAGCACCTACTACAGACGACGATGGAGCAGGGCCAGACACTGCGATTGGTGTTGGAGCAGATGAGGATCCTGCCCCGATTGCTCGGGGTGATGCTAGGTGGCCTCCCGCCCTTGTCGCTCCTCCAGGTCCGCCGACTCCTTCTACTGATGATGCTAATCCGGAGGACGAGGAGATGACAGACGACGGTGGCACACACGGTGAGCACAGTTGGTCCCCTCCGCGTCCGCCTCCCCAGGATTGATGATTTTTCAATTGTATTTTTTTTTTCATTTTATGGATTTACATTCACTTTATTGTATGACATTATTTATTTATTTATATGATACTTGGTTTTTTTTATATTGGTCGGTTGTAGTAGTAAATTGAAGAATATTAAAACAAAAAAAATTAAATAATTTTTAAAATAAATTAAAATAAAAACAAAAAAAAAAAAAATTTAATATTAGCGACGAAATGGCAACTCCAACATCATTGCTAAGATAATTAGGAAAAATTAATTAATTAATTAATTAAATTATTTCATTTTTCGCTGCGAAGTATTGGTTGCTAATATTAGTCAGCGTAACCAACCAATATTACGATCGATTCCTCACCAAATTGATTACCACGATCATGCGACCAACTTGGCTGCGCCAATTATATAATTTAGCGACCGATAATTGGAGCTCTATTTGGCTTAATTAAACATAAATTTGGTCGCTAAAACCTTAGCAACCATGGTTTCTGCTACCCTATTGATTCGGTCTTTATTTGGTCGCTAAACAAGATAGCGACCCGAAATAACCTGTTAATGTATTTTTATTATTATTATTTTACAATCCTTCAACTTCTTAAATTAAAAGTTTACCCCCACCGCTTCTTCTCGTTCACTTCTTTCTCTCCTCCTCCTCAATCTCTCACATACTCACACAATGCCACCACCACCTCCTCGGACTATATGCAACTGCATCAACTTGGGACAACATGAGAGATTGAGACCAAAGGTGAAGGTGTCGCCACCATAACGCTCTTGTCACCAACAATTGCTAGTTTTTTCTTGTGTGACTTCCAGTTTTTGGGGGGTTATTATTGCGTTTGTCATTCATATATTTTTGACTCATTTCTTTGGCCCAATATCACTTGTACTCAACTTGTTAATACAAATTCATTTGGATTTTCAAAAGAATAATCCATCTCAAACCAATCACTTCACGAACGATGCACACCAAATCACTCTAACAAACAAAACAACAAACCACTATCACATCAACATAACTAAATTCCGGTAACGAACGATACCAAAGACTTAATCCACAAATCACAAACGTAATGCATACAAGCACAAGTTGTTATTCCGATTATTTGGGTCAACACCAAAACGGCTAACGCAAGATGCAAAAAGGATAGACAAACCCAATGCCCACAAACCCCACCCCGACCACCTCCCCATGAAGACAAGGACTATGGAGACGGAGGCACGTTAAATAGCATCGTGGAGGTGCGGCTCTTGGGTGCCATGTGTAGTCGAAGGCAAACGTGGGCGAGGATGTTCTCCCCCCCCCACTAACGCCCCACCTACAACCTTCCGATATAGAAGAAGGCGGGTGTTAGATATTGAGAGGAAGAGGGGGTCCAGATGGTGGTGGCTGGGGGACGCGGTGGAAGGGGAGAAGGAGGCCGAAAGGGGTGGAGTGGTGGAGGTGGGAAGGGGCGCGGCTGAGGTAAGGGGGTGCAATGTAAGGTGAGAAAGTGAAATAGGGGTCAATTTGCAATTTTGAAAGTATATAATCCGAGCCATTGATTTGAATAATAATAAATGCTGAGAAATTTGTTGATGCATGATGGGAGACTTTTGAGGTTGAGCTCCTTAGCCTTCACCCATGAATAAAAAATAATGTTGAAGGCAAAATTAATATATTATAAAGACAAGAGAGAAAGACAAGAAATACCACAGACAAAATTACAAAGGAGCTAGAAAGAAAAACATGAGGCACACAACAAGCCTACCACCTCAAACATCTCACCAAACTAAAATGCAAGCAACACATAAGAACTCAACAAATGAGATCCACCCATGATTAAAATGATACAAGATAAATTTTTAAAAATTAAATTTTACTTTAACAAGAAATGGAGGTAAAAAATCAATTTGAATAAAAAGAAAACGGAAATACAATATCAAAAGTAAAATATTAAATTTCCTATAAATTAAATATTTAAGATCTTTAAAATTAGAAAGTGTTATAAATTCATAATAAAAGTTTACTTTAAAACATTAAATTATTTTTTCCTCCTTTAATTAATTAAACTACTAAAATAAAAATTCGTTAAACGTAAAATATTAATTACTTCTTCCCTTATTCAGTAAATAATAACTAATGACAATGAATCAAATCAGATAGAACTATGAGCCCGGATAAGCCTCCCGGCTCATCTAGTTTTATGGCTAGTATGACCAGGGTTTTTGTGCAAATTATATCATATTTTTGCCCAAATTAGATTGGATTGTCCTCAAGGAAGGTTTTAGTCTCTAAAGTAGTTTTAGGTTAATTTAGCCGAGTTTGAGTAAAATAAAGCACTTATGGCTATTTTGTTGTTTTCAAGTTAAGTAGAAGTTGAGGGAATAAAGAAAGGATTCGCCTCGAGAAGTTTTCTCGCCTCACGAACCTGAAAGCCGCGAGCAGTGAAAATGTCATCTCTCTGTTAGCCCGCTAACAACCCTTCGCCTCGCGACTCCCGCGACTGTTCCGGCAGAAATGCACCCGTTACGCGTCGCCTCGCGGATACATGTCTCACTCATGAGGCCGAAGGCGGGGGCCATGACTGTCCCATTCTCGCCTCGCGAAGAAGCACTTCCACCATGAGAAAGACCAAACGTTGTCGACTCTTCATGATATTCGCCTCGTGAATGAGGGTTCGCCTCGCGAGTGGACTAAATTTCCTGAATAGTATAAATGGCTGTTATGGACATATTGGAAGAACTTTTGCTTCTCCATTGTTTTTACATTTTTCCCGCGTGTTTTCGTTTTCTTTATGGGAGAACTAATTTTCTAGATTAATTCCACTGTAATTGATTTTCACCATACTTGAGGCTATTATAATTCCTGCTTTTGTATGCTTTTCCTTTTCAATACTATGTTATACATTTCGTTTGTTTAATTCAGAGTGTATAGTGTTATGTTGATTCATTTTGATGTTATGTTCCTATACTTAATCGTTTTTTAATTCGCGTGTGTTCATTCATGTTCGTTTAGTTCATGAGGGCTTAACCCGTTTGTTTAATTCAGAATAGGAACATATATCCGAGTGGCGATTTCGTTTGTTAATTGTTGCTACAACCGAAGGGGATTAGAATCGCTTAGGGCTCGGGATTACATGAACGGGATGATAGTCAGAAATCAAGAACAATAGAGTAATCGTCTCTAGCCATTTGACAACCTTTTCAAGCGGCTTGCTGTTTTCATTGCTTTGCTTTGCTTTGTTTCTTATTTGCACCCCAATCCAAACCCCCATAAACTGATTTTTGTGACAAATAACACTTCAAGAGTCCTTGTGAGACGACATCCGAGTTGTCGCTCTAAACTACAAGTTTAAAACCCGCGGCCGTTCTTTTTTTCTTAGGCGCCAGTGTGACCAAAAATTGGCGCTGTCGGGGGGACTCTTGGTTGTTATTCTTCACATTTTATTTTCTTTTCTTTTTCTTTTATTATCGTTTTTGTTTTGAATTGGTCCCGCAACTAGGTCACTTGCCTCAATTGTGTGATTTTGATCAGAAATTGAAAGAACACGCATACCATGCCTTAGAGAGATTCGGGCTAGCACAAGTAGTGATTCTAATTCCAAACTGCTTGACAATATGGGTGATCAAAGGACACAAGACAACTTGCTGCCGATGTAAATTACGATGCCGGGGTATTGCATATCCTTGTCCGATACTCCTTTTGAATTGAAATCTGGTTTCATTCACTTGTTGCCAAAGTTTAATGGTCTTGCGGTGAGGATCCACACAAGCACTTGAAGGAATTCCGTGTTGTCCGCTCCACAACCTCGAGATCGAGGAGGAATGCAGAGGATAGCATCAAGCCGAAAGCTTTTCCGTTCTCACTCCAGGTGTGAGCCGCAGTGATTGGTATAGCTTGAACCAAACTCTATCACCACCTGAATGATTTGAAGAGGGTTTTCTTGAGAGTATATTCTCCGCGCTTCGTGGCGTCAATAAAAGGAAAGAAATCGTGGCACCAGCAAGGGAATGAGTTGTTAGCTGAATATTGGGAAAGATTCAAGCATTTGGTATCCGATTTCTCAAGACGATTTTCGAACAACTTCTTATCCGATTTTTTGTGAAGGGTTATCACGATGGATAGGAATCTTTTGGACGCTATAGTGGGAGCACTTATTGATAAGACCCAGTACCTGCCAGCAACTCATTGAAAATATGTCACTGAACTCCCAGTTTACTACCGTGAGAAATTCCTTTGAGACAAGAAGGTGTGCATGAGGTCCATAGCTCTTCGTCCAACCAGGCCCTCGAGAATAGAATGGATGAGCTCACTTCTTTTGTAGGCAATGGCAATAGATGGGGTTCTTATTGCAAGGTTGTGTAGCACGTGCAACTTCTCCGAGCACCCGTATGATGCATGCCCCATTCCGAAGGAGAGATTTGTCACCGGGATATGTCTCAAAGCTTATGCGTCCATCCTTATAATCAAGGCAATAACCGTGAACCGGTACAGCACTCTGCACCTCTCCACAACAGTACCATCCCAATTGAGGAATCATCCTAATCTTCTATGGGAACTCATCCCAACAACAACCGTGACACCTCGAATCCTCCTCAGTGACCACCTCGCACCTTCCTGACCCCCACCGAGGATATGTTCAAACAAAGACTTCACAATTGAATGCACAAACGACTACACTTTTTCAATGACCGCCCGGACAGTTCCGAGCCTCACAGCAGATTTTTCACAGGTCAAACGGATGCTAGCATCCAAGATTTGAGGACACAGATTGGACAGACTTTGCCACTTCCATGAATAACATACAGAAGCTCAAGGACAACCCAAATACCCAGGACAAATAGTGATAAATCCAATGCCCAATCCTAATGTGAGTGCCATATCTCGAGATCCGGGAAAGTTGTTGAGGCAACCTTGAGAAAAATGAAGAAACCGTTGAGGTAACTCCCGAGCCTCTTGTTCACTGCTGAGCGTTGTGAGAAAGTATACCACCACCAATCCCCTTCCCACACAGAGTTAGAAAAATAAGAAGATTGGTGGTGAAGACAAGGAAAAGGAGATTTTAGATGTGTTCAGAAGGTAGTCGTGGAATATTCCCTTCTAGATGTGATCGAGCGGTGTGCCCAAGTATGCGCAAATTTCTCAAGGATCTATGCACCAACAAGAGGAAGTTGAAGAATAATGAGAGAGAGTTGGATTTGGGAAGAAATGTTTCAGCTCTTGTCAAGTCTAAGCCCTGCACGAGGAGTTGTTGTTTTAGCCCTACTCGTGCACTACGCAAAAAGTGCAAGGATCAGGGCACATTTACTATTCCATGCACTATTGGGGAGGGGAAATTTAGAGGCCACATTGCATGCTGGTTTGGGAGCCTCACAAATGTCATGCCCCCTCTATTTTCCAATAACCTTGATTGGTCCCTGGCAATAGAGTGTCTCACCATCCGGTTGACAACAGACCCGGCCCGCCCATGGGAATGGTAGTAGGATGTCTGGTACAAGTTGAGAGTGATTTTTCCTTTGACTTCACACATCCTGCATGGCAGAGAGACTAATTCCAAGTTAGATCACTAATAATCTTGGGCAGACCATTTCATTAAGGCAAACAAGACCTAAAATTGATGTTAATGATGGGAATTGTCTATGGAGTTTGGTGATATTGAAGGCCAGGTTCAACATCTTTGATGTTATGGAAACACCAACAGAAAAAGCACTCGGTTTTCCAATAAGCTTGGTTTCTGAGATCATTTGATGATACGCAGAGGACCCATTTTTGCATTTTCCATTTATTTCCCCGGGTTTTGATGATTTATATTCATGTCTGTTGCGACCGACACTAACCCGTGTGTTGTTTGTGCTGAGTTCTTGATTCAACTTTTGCAGGGGTGATATTGAGTAGTGAGAGTGGGCAGCTCTTCGCAGAGTCCTTGACATCACGGCATTCTCCCAATGTACCATCCGTTGAGAGTGCCCACCGCCTAGAGCTCAAGCCACTTCCCCGGGAACCACGAAGTATGCCTACCAGAGATGAATAGAAAATCTTCCCATCATTTCCTGCATTGACTACGACCGAAGGCAAGCTTTGAGAGGTTCTAAAAAAGCACAAGAAAGCTATTGGGAGGACCTTGTCAGACATTCCAGAATTAGCCCCTCCGGATCATGTACAAAATTCTATTGGAGGATGGGGCTAAACTAGTAAGGCAGGGCCCAAAGGCGGCTAAACCCATTGATTCTAGGTGTGGTGGTTATGTGACTAAACCACGCAAAGCGGCATCATATACCCCAATCTCGATAGTACGTGGGTAAGTCCGATGCAAGTTGTACCCAAGAAGTCCAGTCTCCCAGGGTAGTTAGAAATGATAATAATGAGCTTGTACCACTGTAGTCCAGATTACCGGCAATTTGGCAGGTCCTCGGTTTAGGAAGTCGAACGGGGCCACGGAAAAGATCACTTTCCTTTACCGTTCATGGATCGAGCGGTCGATCACCTGGGTACGTAAATCTCATTATTGCTTCCTTGATGGCTTTTTCGGGTATTTCGGATCCATATTGCCACGAGGATCGGGAAAGACCCACCCTCACGTGCCCGGCGTAAGATTTTCCTTCGTAGGATGCATTTGGCTCAGAATGCTCATGGCACCTCCGAAGATGCATGCTTAGCATTTTTCCGAATTTATTGAAAATTTTTACATGGAGGTGTTCCATGGATGACTTCACTGTGTATGGCTCCTCATTTGATGATGTTTGTCATAGCTGAAGGGTTAGTTCTAAAAGATGCATTGAGACCGATCTGATTTTGAATTATGAAAATGTCACTTTATGGTAGAACAAGGATTGTTTTTAGGTCATGTTATTTCTAAAGAAGGTATTTTTTAAAGATCTGCAAAAGTTTATGTGTGATTTCTTCATTGCTATACCCATCTTGCAACGTCACGAGATCAGTTACTTTCTTGGCCATGTACAGTAGCTTCTGGCTACGTGCGCTTTATTAAGGACTTCAGCAAGATAGCTCACCATTGTCAAACCCTCTTGAAGAATGATGCCATGTTCAATTTGATGAAAAGTTAAAAGAAGGCATTTATCCTGAAAAGAGCATTGACCCTACCTCATCGACCCCAGATCGACAACCTTTTAGAACTCATGTGTGATTTCCTATTTCTTTGGCTGGGGAGCGGCTCAGCACAAAGGGTGGGCAAGGCTGCCCATGTAATTCATTATGCTTCTAGGACATTAGATGCTACACAAATCCAATTACACCACCGAGAAAGAACTCTGCATTGTTGTGTTTGCACTTGATAAATTTAGTCTTATTTGCTAGGTTCAAAGTTATTGTTTTCATGACCATGCTTTCTGGTAAATACTGTTAAAGAAACCTAAGCTAAAGCCAAGACGATCCGGTGGATGCTTTTCTTCCAAGAATTCAATGTGGGGATAAATACAAGAGTGGAAGGCGAAAATTTGGTAGCCCGAATAGCTAGTGGATTGAGGATCCTTCTCCCGTCCAAGATGATTTTTCGATGAGCGACTTCTAATCTGTATGGGGTAACCCCTGGTTTGGTTCGACATAGTTAACCTTTCTTGTTGGTGGTGTTGTTCCTGAGGTACAAGTAGACACAAGTTCCACAAGCTCAGAGCATGCAAAGTACACCTGTGGGATGATCCGCACCTTTGGAAGTTTTGCAGCTTGTGATCGGGGTGATTCCGGAGGTGTGTCCTCGATCATGAGTGAGAGTCCATCTTGCACTTCTCATGCCTCTCAAGTTGGAGGACATTTTGGACCCACGAGAGGATGGCAAGAAAAGTCCTGGATTACCCGGGCTCCCATCGGCCCCAAAATTTTTAGAGATGCTATGAAGTCTACAGAATTGTAAGGAATGTCAAACCAGGCCGGTGTCATTCTGGCGAGGGAGTTGAGATGCCTCAGCAGCCCATGCTTTTTGTGAGGTTTTGATGTGTGGGGATTGATTTTATGGGTCGCTTTCCCTGCTTCTTTTGGTTTTGTATATATTGTTTTTGGTGTAGACTATGTTTCAAGGTGGGTGTGGAAGCAATCCCCACTAGGACTAACAATGCTAAAGTTGCTCTCCAAATTTGTTAGGTCCAACATTTTTTTACAAGTTTGGCATAAATCCTAAAGTTATCAAGGACCAGGGGCACTACACATTTAAGAACCATGAGAAGACTTTCTGTATGGGGATTGTAGGCATAGAAGTTTCTACATCTTACCATCCCAGGACCAATGGCCGGTAGAGATATCAAACAGGAGATCAAGGGCAATTCTAGAGAAGATGGTGCAGCCGAGTAAGAGGAACGGAGCCGCCGCCTCGGGAAGGACGACTGTGGGCCCGTGAGGACAGCTTTCAAGACGCCTATAGGAATGTCCCCCTTTTCGGCTTTGTATTTGGTAAGGCATTTCCTCTCGGTGGAAGTCAGGAAGCACCTGACATATTGGGCAGCGTCAAGTGCAGAACATGGACATGAAGAAAGCAAGGTGTGTTGAAAGGAAACTACAGCTCAGCACCTTGAGGAGCTTAGGCTAGAAGCCTATGACAGCTCCAGATTTATAAAGAGAAAACAAAACTTTTTCATGAAGTAGGATGATTGATACGAAAGAATTTTTTGGTGGGCCATAAAAGTCTTACTTTTCATTCCCGCCTGAAATTGATGGCTGGAAACCGTCCAAGTGAATTGGACCATTTGTTGTTACTAATGTGTTTCCTTATGGTGCAAAAGGGAGATTAAAGATCGAGTAAAGAACAAGACCTTCAAAGTTAACGGCAGAGGCTGAAGCCATTCCATGGTGTAAGGATCGGGTGATCCTGCGGATGCTAATGTTGAGGAGGCTCCTCCTGGAAGCTCCACACCTACTCGATTAATTCTGATCGTGAGTACCCCTTTCCTTCTCTTCACGTTTTTTATAGCTGACAAGGTTTTTATCAAAGACAATGCATGTTTTAAGTACGTGTGTGGGGGAACTAGTTGTAGTTTTGTTTTGTCTGTTTTTTTTTCTTTTTTTATCTCGGAATAAATTGTGTTAAGTCTTATGTTGGCAAGTTTGATTGATTTTTGATTGATTTTGCACAGATTAACAGATATTTTTCATGTGATGATTCCCCTAGGCTGAAAAATTTTTTTGGTTGTTGATCCCCTATGTGAAATTGAAATCAAACTTTGAGATTTTGTTATGATTGCATGATTTATGATAAGTTCGGGGGTGACATGAAGCACACTGTGTGATAGAATTTTTATCAAACAATTTGCATGAATGTCTAGGTGAGGATTCGAGCTCTCCAACATGTTTTCTAACCGTGTGAGAATCACTTTTTGATTGCACTTTCCCGAATTTGCTTGAATCTCTTTCTTGGTTTGCATGATTATGTGGTTGCTTCGTATGATTTTAGGCTTTTTGTAAATAACTACTTAGCCTAAAATAACCATCCCTAATGCATGTTCCATTGCTTAGTCTTTGAGCCTGACACTTATTATTTCTTGATAACCCTCTATGTTATAAGCTCCAAAACTGAAAACCCGTGTTAACTAGATCTTAGATTAGGAGAGCATGAATTTGACAAGAGAATGTTTGCAGAAACTAAGTTTGGGGTGGCTACAAGTGTGTAATGTGTAGTTTGGGATTCGAAGGAAAAATAATAATAATAAAAAGGTTGGAGCCAAAGTGCCAAAAAAAAGTGTAAAATGTTAAAAATAAAAGTATTAGGAAAAAAGAGGTTAGTAGTCACCAAGGGCAAAAAGATGAGAAAAGGAACTTTGAGTGGAAGTCAATGTTTTGAAGTGTTTCATGCTGCTTTAGTTCCTGGTCTGCTAGTTCTTGTATATCTACCCTTGAGCCCAATTAATCCATAAAAGACCTTTTGATGTTGCATGCATGTATCCGTGGGAACTATTTTGAGATGAAGATCAAATTCATGGGAAGTGTTCTTGAAAGTGAAATTGAGTGCAATGTGTAACCTGTGACACAAACGAGCGATTGAAAGTGAAACACTTTAAATTTCCCTTGTGAGGAAGGGGCGGTTGTTTGAAAGATGGTGATCTCCCTTTTGTGTGTAACTTGGATCCCTTGCATAGATTAATGATTGTTTGAATGATGAAATTCTCATTGTTTAGAATGAATGATTGTGGGGATTGCTTTGTTTGAAAGGGGGGACATTGAAGAAAACTGTTTGATGAAGCTGCTTCAATTTGTGCAAGGTTGATTGAATCTTTTAAGCCCCAAAGTCTTGAGTCTTTTTGATTTTTGTTTTAGTTTGCTTGGGGACAAGCAAAGTTAAGTTTGGGGTATTATGATGGCACCATACAGTTTTATGGCTAGTACACCGGGTTTTGTAGCAAATTATATCCTATTTTCACCCAAGATTAGAGTGTCTAGTAAGGTTTTGGAGTCTCTAAAAGTAGTTTTAGGTTATTTAGCCGTTTGGTAAAATAAAAGCACTTAGTGGCTATTTTGTTGTTTTCTGAGTTAAGTAGAAGTTGAATAAAGGAAAAGGGTTCGCCGCGAGATTTTCGCTCGAGAACCACGGAAGCCATGTCAAATCATAAGAAAATGTCATCCTTCTGGTTCTCATGAACAACCCTCGCCTCCGACCACGGAAGGCGGAGCGTTCCAGAGAAATGCACTTCTGTTCCCCAGCAGATACATGTTCGCCTCTGCGAGATCGAAGGCCAGCCATGACTGCTCCCATTCCTCGCCTGCGAGAAGCACTTCGCCGTGAGTAAGCACTAAGCGTTGTGACTCTTCATGATACCTTCCTCACGAATGAGGGTTCACCTCGAGTGGGGCTAAATTTCTCAATAGTATAAATGGCTGTCCGGGACTGATTCGAAGAACTTTTGCTTCTCCATTGTTTTTATTTTTTCTCGTGTTGTTTCGTTTTTTTACGGAGAACTAATTTTCCAAATTAATCGCATCA
This sequence comes from Sophora flavescens, assembly GCA_030762895.1. Classification (NCBI taxonomy): domain Eukaryota; kingdom Viridiplantae; phylum Streptophyta; class Magnoliopsida; order Fabales; family Fabaceae; genus Sophora; species Sophora flavescens. The sequence continues at coordinate 42,804 of JAUPTC010000536.1, forward strand.
GATTGATTTCCACCATACTCTTGAGGTTATTGTAATTCTGTTTTGTATGTTTTCCTTTTTAATACTATGTTCCTCATTCGTTTTGTTTAATTCGAGAGTGTATAAGTGTTGTGTTGATCCATTTTGATGTTATGTTCTATACTTGTCGGCTTTGTTTAATTCGCGGGTGTTCTTTCATGTTCGTTTAGTTCATGAGGGCTTAACCCTAGTTTGTTTAATTCCGGAATAGGGAACATATATCAGTGAGTAGCGATTTCTCTTTGTTAATTGTTGCTTTACACCGAAAGCCGGATTAGAGTCTGCTAGTGGCTTGGGTTTACATGAACCGAGTGATAGTTGTGAAATCAAAAACCTTGATGGGAATCGTCTCTAGCTATTTGATAACCTTTTTCAACCGGCTCAGTTTTCATTGCTTTGCTTTTGCTTTGTTTTCTTATTTGCATTCCATCCAAACCCCACTTGAACACCCCTTGTATTTTTGACTGTTTTAAATATCAAGTCCATATAAATATGTTTATAAATTTATTTGAGTTTTATATAAAATTATTTTAAATAAACGGAGGTTATTACTCAATCCTACTAATGGCAGGGGTTTGGCTAGGATTAAAATTTAGGTTGGAAAGTCGGGTGAACCCGATTATTAATTCCATTGACAGTATAATAATATATTAAAAGCACCTAATTTTAATTTCAGCAACGAAAGACTTTAAGTTTAGTATTTTATTTTCTATGATTCTATATTTTTAGAATTATTTCCGGGAAAAATAAAATAATTTCGTTCCGTGCGAACGTGTAATCGAGTAGACGACTAGGATGGAAATTAGAGTTTCTAAGAGTAACATATATGGTTTATCTTAGGATTTTGAGATGATTGATAGGATGAATCATATTTTTTATGTCTAGAAGGTTTTCCAGGGTTAAATAGAAAATTCTAGGGAATTTTACGTTTAAGCCCCCGAACTTTCTTTGTAAATTACCCTTTTGTCACTAAATTAGTTTTTGAAGTTTTCCAAGTGGATTGGGCTAGAATCCTTGTTTCCAATTCAATGGTCGTGGCTTAGAAGCCGAAAATTTTCTAGTTCATGGTTTGATTCCATAAAGCCTATTTGAAACTATACAATTTTCCTATCTTAAGCTAATGTGAAAATCTTCGTGGGCCCCACAAAAAATGAAACCAAGCCCAAATTGATACAAGCCCGCTGAGGGAGAAGGCTGCCCTCATAATTCTTAGATGAGCTAAAGAATTTTTCTAGAAGCTGTTCTCCATTCTTCTACTTTGTTCTTTAAGCTTAAACCAATGTTTTTCAACAAATCTTCTTCAACAAGCTAGGTTTTCCTAAGATATTTATGACAAATCAGCCAAAGTTAGTCAAGATAAGACCCATTAAATGTGGCAAGTGGTCATCATGAGATTTATTAGCAATTTGCAAAAATAGTCGTATACTTTTGGAATCTTTGCAAAATGGTCCTATGAGTTATTTGCACTTAATCCTTTGAAAAACCACCTCCTTTCTACTGGGTCCTCAAAAGTAGGAGCCCACAGCTTATAAATACCATATTCCTCTTTTCACTAGTTTCTTTTCCCAATTGTTTAAAAACCCTGGGTTATAGTAAGTCTTCTAGTGGTTAGGATTTCGTGAAGGAAGTTCCTTGGATCTTCACTTGTTCTTGGATAATCCAAGAGGTGAATCCTATTTTCTTCTCTAATCATGTCTATGTTCTTCAATCAATTTCTTGATTCAAAGTTTATTTACATAGTTGTTCATCATTTTTGTTTTCTAGATCTGGAGCACGAGGAATTTATAACTAATTCTAGAAAAAATCCCTTTTGACTTATGAAACCAATTGTTATGATCTTATAATCATCTCTATTTTCAATCATCTCAGAAGAATCAGACTCCGAGAAATTTCTTTCCTTGATTTCTGGTCGTGTCGAATCCTAGGTCAACATCATGTTCATAGGTTTTGTTTCATTTTCATGTCTTCGATTCACTGATTCAATCTTCTAGTATCTTGATAGTTCTTGTGTTTAAGTATATATATATACATCAAAAATCAAACCTCTAACCTATTGATTTACCCAGTGCCGAAACCCTGTCTTTGGAACTAGATGAGTTTTCTTCAGTTTTCATTAATGATCTTGTTAATCGCTTATTATATGTATGCTTAATAAATCCAAGTTGGTTTATTAAACTAAGAACCCTAACCCTCATGAACATGTTGGAAGCCTAACTTTGCATAAAAAGAGATAGGAAGTTTGAGTTTCAACTTTAGTTGTTTAGTCACTAATCCATGATTTAGGTTAATTAAGGATCATTAATCTATGACTTAATCATGATTAGGAATTTTAAGGATTTTGAACCCTAAAAGTCAGCTCCTTGGCTCGAAACCCTAACCCTAAAGGTTATAGAATTTTTGTTTCAAATTTTAG